>JAAEAF010004210.1:0-80126 GCA_011037195.1 Triatoma infestans
AACTAAACGGCGAAGGAACTGCGGCGTGCTTACCACAAGCC
This sequence comes from Triatoma infestans, assembly GCA_011037195.1. Lineage (NCBI taxonomy): Eukaryota > Metazoa > Arthropoda > Insecta > Hemiptera > Reduviidae > Triatoma > Triatoma infestans. Next base: position 42 of record JAAEAF010004210.1, read on the forward strand.
CCCCTCCCCAATACAAATCGCCGTCAAGCAAGCCTTGGCCCTTCATGGTCTGTTCCGCCTTAGGGTCTTTTTTTCTCTATCGCTATTACTATTACAAACAACTATTATGTTTTCTCTCGCTGTTACTGTGTGTTCATTCTGTCTCTCTCGTCCGCAGTGCAATGTGTTTACCTCTTGAACAAAGAGTCATCTTTAAACATATAGTTAGCGTGCCCATTAGCTAGTTGAATTTGCATCACTTTTGTGTGGCCATACCATGAACATTACTCAACATTTTTGCACGTCGGTGTACCATCACCTACGAGGTGTGTAAATTAAGTAATGAGACTGATTTTTTTTTTTTTGTTCAAATAAAATTACAATTCAACATTGTCGTCCCCTTCAAAGTAACTACCTTGGGAAGCCACACAACGCTGAAGACGATTCTTCCATTCGTCATAGCAGTGCTGGAACTCGGATACTGGAATAACTTCAGTTGGTTGGTTACGGCTGTTTGAATGTTCCAAAATGACGTCCCTTGAGGTGATTTTTCAATTTGGGGAACAAAAAAAAGTCACATGGACTCAAGTCGGGTGAATAAGGAGGCTGAGGAGCCACAGGAATGTTATTACTGGCCAAATACTCATTAATAGAAATCGCGGTGTGACACGGAGCATTGTCGTGATGCAACACTCACTTGTTTTTGATGTTTGGTCTCACACGCATGACTCTTTTTCGTAGTCTCTCAAGAACTTCTCGGTCAAACGACGATCTGAACGCACGAGATCGCGGATTCTGCCAACATTTTCGTCGGTTCTTGAAGATGAAGGCCTTCCGCTGCGAGGCTCGTCTTCAATTGATTCCCTTCCTTCTGCAAACGACTTAAACCACCTAAAAACCTGTGCTCTCGACAAAACATTGTCTCCATAGGCCTGGCACAGTTTTTCAAACGTTTCCGTTGCACTGTGCCCAAGTCTGAAGCAAAACCTGATAGCACAACGTTGCTCGTAATTGATGTCACTCATTTTTAAAACGCACTGAAAAAACCTTGCTCACAAAAAAAGTCACTACGGACAGTGCAACAACTCTAGCATTTTCAAATTTGCACTGAAGTGTATCAGATGTTTACTTGCCCTACCACGCATGCGCCGCGTCTCCAGTGTTGCCAGATCGAACACTAGAAAATCAGTCTCATTACTTAATTTACACACCTCACTTTCAACCATTGCGGAACATGTGGTACCATCATCCTTTTCTACCTTTTGTATATCAGCGTACGTACCATCATCATCTCATCATCATCATCAACAAGAACAACATTATTTCTATCAACCATAATTTACCAGAGAATGTACTACGTGTAAGGAAGACAACGGCACAGCTCAAGTAACATCTTTCAACTATTAATTTAATGCGAAAGAGATATAACATAATATAAAATCAGGTTTCACTAATAAATGCATATATTTCCATCTTTCACATTATATTATTGTAAGTTTGTCAATCTTCCTTTTATTTTCTATATTAAATACAGTCCACTTTAAAAGAACCAATGTATCATTATTTATTTTATTTTATTAACGTTGCAATAACCGTAGAGGAGAGTATAATCTACCTATTATTGGCCGTAACACCAAGTTTAATTGAAACTCGTGGTGTTTCTATGGAGAAAATAGAAAGTCAGTAAACGAAAAAAAAACTATTTATTAAAGGTGCACTTCCGATTTTCATTAAGATCTTTAATCCTCATTCACTTCTTTAATTTTCATTCATATTATATAGGTAGATAACAGAATCGTAAAAACATATTAAAATTTCATTTTAGAGGAAAGCATAACCCCCACCTCTCCTGTAAAACTCCCCTTAAATGAATTTTCCCGGATAAATGTTACAAATTAAAAGTTGTATCTCTTTGTAAGTTGGTATATCAAGTTCAAAGAAACTGTTGGTGCCGTTTTCAAGAAAATCACATAACATTGGTGAAAGTTATTGATCACTGACCCGGTCTCAACCCGGAATCTAAACAAGTTCAGAAACCAATCCATAATCTCCCTTCCCATTCCAAAATAGCCCTGAATAATATGATCTCATCACCATCCGCAGTCTACTACAGCTCCCAGCTAAGGCCATCGCATTCCACTCTATATAAGCCACCCTTAGATTAACTCATTTCCTTATAATATGGAAATTCTCTTTAAACCGCATTCCCCTTCCTCCTAGCCACACATTAGTATTACTTCCGTTACTAAGACAAAATTTTTGAAAAACTTCTATCCCAATATAGAAAAAAATAAACACTCCTCTTATTTATTTATAATAAATAAGAGTATGTAAAAAAAATCTGGTGTGAAACACTCACACAACTTTCTCTTACTCCAGTTCTCAAGAGTAGAAGTGACAAATTTTATAGTTTGTGTACCAAATGTAATGAAATCCGTCGAAAGCGGGAAAAACTGCTCTGTTTAGTAAAGGCGCACTTCCGGTTTACTAATTGTCTTGAAACTCGGAAGTTCAGCCACCGATGTAGTTTTTTGTACTCAGGGGACCTCAAAACGGATATTTCCGCTGAAAACTCAATATCGAACCCCACCCTACCCCATAAGTGGCCTTAAATGAATTTGCACAGAGAAATGTTTTTTCAAAGTAAAAGTTGTAGCTCTTTGTATGTGTAGTTGATTATAACAAGTTTGAAGAAAATCGTTTTGGGAGGCAATTTTTGAGAAAAACGCAAAAACGTAAAAAAAACTTACTAGTAAAGTGGTACTCCGGTTGAGGAATTTTGACAGATTACCCACTGTCGGATTCCATGGAGATACCTAAACGGAATATCAAGTTTGAACTTTCTACGATTTTTCGTTTTTGAGCTATGCTGGTTCACATACCAACACACACACACACACACACACACACACACACACAGACCATTTGCTAAAAACCACTTTTTTGGACTCAGGGGACCTCGAAACGGATATTTCCGGTGAAAACTCGATATCGAAAATTTGACACGATTACAAGACTTCCTCTTACTAGGAGTAAGAGAAAGTAAAAAATGAAAAATAATGATGATAATAATAATTTTTTTTATTAAATTCTGTTTTAATAACAGTAAATTTTGTTTTTATTAAAACTGACCAAATTTCCTCAAGAATCTACGTAAGTCATTGTAAAATTAATTGGTCACAGTTTCTATTTATATACTTCAATATATCATTCACTGATTATTACAGTTAACTGAATACACAAGTGTGATGAAAATTTGTATGAAAAAAAAAAATCGCCGACTTAATTTTTAATGGTATTTTAAGTAACAATTTAAATTCAATTAAACTTTTCATTACTTAATTAATTAAAGCAAGTTTAGCTGCTAAAATATTTAATAATTAAGTTGTTAGTTACGTTTATAATTATATAAAATATCCTTTACAATTTATGAGAAGGTTCTGTTAATTTATTCTTGTCAATTTAAAGTTATAGTTATGTCTTGCTTAATGGCTATTTATTATTTAAATAGGACAAATTTGAAACATGGGTGAGACACTCTTACTTAATTAAAGGAAGTTGTAAAGTAGCTTCCTTTCCTGGGAGCTTATGGCTATAATTTATTTTGAATAAATAACTTTATAAAATTTAAATTTTTCATTATTCAATGAATTTAACATTTTTTTATGAGTGAATTATTATTTATAGCACACTAGATAACCCGACCACGCTTCGCTGTGGCTCAGTCTGATTTTTAGGCTTAACCATGCGTGAGCCTAATTTTGATAATTTGTTTCGATGTTTTGGAATACCCTGTCTACTAATTCTTCTTTTAAATGTAAAAATGTTGCAGAAATTAGATGGGAAGGTGATTTTTTTCCCGTTTCTGGATTTGTAGGAGAAGTGCCGTTACCGAGTTCGTGTAATTGTCTTGAAAATATGGCAGCTGTTGGATCGTTTTGAAGTTGAACTTTCATATTCGTTGTTAAATGATTTTTTTTTTTACTGTGCTCCAAAGAGTTGAATATTTCAAGCAGGCATGCAATTCATCAGCTGGTGTTGAGCGAGGTATCACTGGAAGCTTTTGCCTGAACTCACCGGCTAGTAACACCAATGCTCCACCAAATGGAACCTGATTATTTCGCAAGTCTTTCAATGTATGGTCTAATGCTTCCAATGACTTCTTATAAGCCGTTATAAACTCATCCCATACAATGATTTTGCACGTCCGAAGAACCTTTCCCATTCCTGATGTTTTAGAAATGTTACATGTTGGGTTTTCTGTGAAGTGCATGTTTAAGTCATGTCAGTTAAAGAACTGAATGCGCTGTTCTACTTCCTTCCATCAACGTAGCAGCAATACCTGAAGAAGCAAGTACAAAAGCAATATGGCCGTTTGAACGGATTTTAGCTCAGAATTTCCCGTTTCCGTGGGAACTTCGGAATAGAGGTACTTACAAGTAGTTGAGAAAGAGGTTCAGAGAGTGAGCCACCATCGCAACGCATCAGAGTCTGTCTATTTCTGCCAACCTCGCGAAACGCTCGGAGAAATTCCCGTTTCTGTGGGAACTTCGGTATAAAAAGTATATATAAACACTCTTATAAAGAAATGCAACTTTGTGTAAAAGTTTCAAGTCAATCCATCGACTGCTTTTCGAGTTTTACAGCCGCAAACATACGGATGCTGCATTTATATATATATATAGATTATAGGCGAAAAATTTTCAATATTCAATAATTTTTTTTTGTTACTACTGTTTTCCCCAAATATTGGAAGAAAATTTGTAGTAGGTATGCCGCTAGTGAAATACCTACTAGCAGGAAGAATAGAACCCGTAAGAATATAGATAAGATTATTATTTAATATTAATATTTTTGTAAGTGGGCTCATAAAAATATTTTTGAATATTGGTATTTTTTAAGGAAACAATTTTTGATATCCATTTTTGAAGATAGGATCGGAAATTTTGCAGAGAAATTTCTTGAAAGTGGCACTGACAAAGTTCCTCAATGTTGGTGTTTATTATCTCAGGACGAAAACATTTCATTTTATTTCTTTTATTTCATACATTTATTTATAAATGATTAGCCTAGTAATGGTGGCCACAACTTTATTAAAAGCCAACAACGAGCCACTATGTCTTTAGGAAGTATGTTCTTGCTGCGTGGTCAGGGGAATGCCTGGACTTCAAGTTACCTCCGTCTGACCTGAAAGGGATAATAAAGAGAAGAATAATTGAAAAATGGCAAAAGCAATACGAAGCTCTTGCACGAAGGGTAATTTCTACAAAGAAAATGTGAAGAGTGTTGATACAGTCCCTTGGTTTAAGGAAATGGCAGCTCCATAAACATATAGTAACCACAATTAGCAGGCTGTGGTCCAACCACGCTATGTGTGGCGCTTATTTGAATAAAAGAGGACAAAGAGACTCCCCAATTATGCGCAACTTGCAATGTTAAAGAGGACTTCCAACATATCGTAATGTTATGCCCATTATTTTCCATCCCAAGAAATAAATTATTTGTTGAATTGTTTAAATTTCTGCCCGCTCCTTTTCACTATAATCAAATAATATTTTCACGGATATTCACAGTTCTAAATTTACTTTACGAATTCATTGAAAACTACAAATGCGGCTAGGCCATAATTAAACGCTGGAAAAGACTTATAATGATAGCTAATATAACAAACATCTTTTGGATAAAAATCCTTATACTCTGAACACTCTCCCTCCTAAATTGTCTGGAAAAGAGTTGAAATATATTATAATATTATGATGTGAGTGCTAGCTGTATGGCGAAAGGCTAATGCCAAAAAGAAAAGTATGTTCTTTGAAGACTAAATTTATAACGAATTCATCTTAATCAATTTCTTTTTACTTTCTCTTACTCCTAGTAAGAGGAAGTATTGTAATCGTGTCAAATTTTCGATATCGAGTTTTCACCGGAAATAACCGTTTTGAGGTCCCCTGAGTCCAAAAATGTGGTTTTTAGCAAACGGTCTGTATGTGGTGTGTGTGTGTGTGTGTGTGTGTGTGTGTGTGTGTGAACAGATAGCTCAAAAACGAAAAATTGTAGAAAGTTAAAACTTGATTTTACGTTTAGGCATCACCGTGGTATCTGACAGTACCGTTATCTGTCAAAATCCCTCAACCGGAAGTACCACTTTACTAGTTGATATTTTTCCTTTTTGCGTTTTATTCAAAAATGGCTCCAACGATTTTTTTCAAACTTGGTATATCAACTACACACACAAAGAGCTACAACTTTTATTTACAACATTTCCCTGTGAAAATTCATTTAAGGCCAGTTATGGGGGGAGGGATCGGGTTACGTTTTCATTTAAAGTCTTATTTCAGTTTATTAGACAATTCTGTCATCTAAATAAAGTTAATTAGAATTAATATATTGTTGAACTTCTGAGTTTGAAAAAAAAAAAATCGGATAATCGGAAGTGCGTTTACTTTACCACTTTACTAAATGATTTTTTTTCCATTTCTCGCGATTTTCTCAAAAATGGCTCCGACGATTTTCTTGAAACGTTTTATATAAACTAATCACACAAAGATCTACAACCTCTATTTAAAACATTTCTCTGGGAAAATTCATTTAAGGGCACTTTTAAAGGAGGGGTGGGGTTATGTTTTTCTCTAAAGTGCTGTCACAGTTGATTATAGAATTCTATCATTCAAAGAAAAATCACTTAGAAATAAATAGATGGCCAAAATTTCGAGTTTCAACGAAATTAGTAAACCGGAAGTGCGCTTTTACTGAACAGTTTTTTTTCCAGTTTTCGATGAATTTTATTCAATTTGTACACAAACTATAAAATTTGTCAGTTATAATTTTGAGAACTGGAGTAAGAGAAAGTTGTGTGAGTATTTACACCAGACTTTTTTTTTGTTTGAGATATTTCTTCACACATACCCACAGACTATCGCCAAAAACATTTCTTTTGTTACTTAAAGTCGTTAAAACGTCTTAGTTCATTAGACATTTAAACAATTTCGAAAAGTACGATCGCAATCGTTAATCTACCAGCTGAATAAGAGAAAATAAAAAAATAAAAAAATTGTGTTAAATTTCTGGAGTTAGAAACGGATGAGAGGATAAGTTTTATCACGTTCCATCTATCAGTAAACACTTGTTTGTATTTGCAATGAACTTGAAAGCCTTGACAGAGTACAAATAAACAGAACGGACTACGAGTTTACTAAAGTAAGGAAATAAATATTTTTATATACACAAGAAAAAAATGGCGTGGCCACTTTCTGCATTCAAAGATTTTTTATTTAAATCAATGATCTAACAAATGTGTTAGAACGGTAACTATAGCATAATTAAACTTTTTTTTTTGGGCCTTAGCTTTCCGCTATTCGGCCAGAGAGTAGGTTACGTTATGACCATAAACATTTATAATTTATATTAATCAAGATTTTGGAAATTATCGTTCCATAAACAATTCTGGTGTTAATTTAATCTTCTTTTTTACTCTATCATGCTACCTAGTTTTCTTTCTTTACTTTATCTAATTAATAATGGTAACTGTAATTGCTTTTGTATTTTAAAACAAATTCATAAATTGGTCTAGAAAGTACGATATTATTAGGAAAAAAATTATTTCTTTATAGTAACGTGATCGCAAGACTTCCTCATACGGCAGTAAGAGAATATAGGAACTCGGTAACTTAATTTTAAATATTATGTAGACAAATAAAGCAAAAGTAATGTCTATTTTTCGCCAGGCTCAGATAACCAATTTTTTACAGCGCTTATATATATATTAAAAAAAAGTTACACAAGCATCAGAGACATTTTCAGTGGTAGCCTGCTTCATTTTGTGGTCATCGACCGGTTTCGGGCGGTCGCCCATCTTCACTGGTGAAACACTGTGAGTGTATAAACTGAATTTGCTCTGTGCAAGTCTGTGTTATCACACTGTCTGACAAAACGCATCGTGAAGATGGGCGAACGCCCGAAACCGGTCGATGACCACAAAATGAAGCAGGCTACCATGGAAAATGTCTTCTAACTTTAAGCACAAGAAAAAGTAACCATTTGTTTTATAAAAAAAGTATAATGTTATATAATTAGCTATTCCTCAGGGAAAGCCGTAAACCTGTCTGCACTATATTTATAGAAACTGATTTGCTACCTCTTCAGGGATGTAATGTTAGCAGCATGCGATATTGGTAGTGATGAAAATGAAGACACAAACTCACTACTGCATTTTTATACAATTTATATTTTAACGATACTAGCGAGGAAAGAGGATTGTAATGAGGATATAGTGACCGAGTAATGAATGTTGAATGGCAGCGGACTGGTGTTAGTTGCATGAAGAGCATGAGTTAGGATTCTTGCTTGTACTAACAGTGGATTATCTAGTGCGGCTAGTTTGGTAAACTCTTCAAGGCTGATCTCGAGATTTGTCAACTCCTCATAGTTTATCTTGATGACCCGTCCTCAGCTCCTTAAATTTCCGGCTTTTCATCTCAGTTTCATCCTCTTAACAAGAGCTAGAGATAAGTTTCTAAGGGAAAGTATGATTGTCAAAGTTGAAGTTCATTCACCAATACATTGCAGTGGGCGCGACAGAGAAGGAGGTAATGCGTAGATGAAGTGCGCTTGGAGGCACGATGGTAGAACTTGCTACGACTGGTATTGAAGCTATTGAGTTCAACTTTTGTGTGGCGAATTTGCTGACTTGTTTCCATGACATCAGTTCATGGCGATCCGTAAGTATCTATTGTGACTTTTCTAAACGCACAAATGCCAAAACTATGAGTCGCCTAAAGGTTCTTCAGTAAAATCCGAAAAACACTCCCAACAGGAAGAATCTCGCTTTAGCCCAGACTGTCTAGATCAGATGTAGCCCTTGACGCAGCTTATACCATTAAAATTCGTCATTTTCGTGAAATTGCACTCAAGTTTGTATTCATGAAAAAAAAGTCGACTAACCATGCAGTAAACACAAAAAAACCAAAAGAAAACGATAAAGAAAAAAAAAAATCAAATTAAATGTAAATTTATTTACATCCTGATCAGCAAAAATGTCTAAGACATAAGTGAGTTATGTTTAAAGACGAAATTAACACTAAAAATAATTTTCCGAAATTAGCACAGAACTGTAATCAAAGAATATATTTTTGTGTATTTTTAAAAAATTATTATTGTTATAAATGTGTTTATGAATGATTGTTATAAATTCTATGCCATAACTAACAAGGCTTCCATTTAGATCAATATTGTCCATACAAACTCAAACCATTGTAACAGAAAGACAACTCATTTCATTAGAGTTCCGAGTACTATCCAATTTGTAATTCCTAAACCAATTCAACTGCAGCAGTTATCGTTTTCATAAACAATAGTCAGACAGCTCAAATTTATTGTTTAGATAGAAAAACATTCTTCCAAATTGTATTCAAAGTTATATTTAACTTTTTACTTATTTTTACAGCTGTAAGTGGAAGTAATGCAATTATGTTAGATTTTAAGTTGGGTTGCCGTTTTTGAGTAAATAAAAAGAGTATCGTTTCTTTTGTATAGATAACAGCATAAATCACAAATGAAAAAACAATTACAAACTTGATATTCAGTTATCGTCTTAGGATACAATCCGAAGGTTTCGTTCAAAACCCATTTACTAAATACCAGCATTGCTGATTGGGGGAGGGAGAGGGTTATCGCATATTTTTCAAAATCTGAATCGTTTTCTTTAAACTTACTAGTGCAATTATACACATCTGAAGATCTATATTTTTATTTAAAACCTTTACTTAAAGACTAGTAAATTACTTAGTCTAAAAGTTGTGATGCTAAATTACATAAACAAGGAGGCGGGACCATTGTAGACCGATTGGAGGAAGTAATGTTTCTATTAATATTTGTCTTACAGTTGGTAAAAGCAAATATTACTGGGGTGTAACAAACGTTTTTGCGTTTTTTCTCTTAATCCTCAACACTACTTTACTAAAACTTACTTTACTAAACACTAGTCATCCAAAAGTTTCTTTATAGTTACCGTTTTACTTTCAGTTTATGCTTGTATCAGCTTGTGAAAGATCTATGCCATTTGTGAGCGATTTGAGAAATGACCTAGTTGAATCTAGAAATCGGGAGGATTTGTGTCACTACTTTAAAAAAAAGCAAGTACCACTAACGCCGCTTCCGAAGTTAATGAAATAGAGAGGGAAGACTCTTTACAGATCATGGACTGCGTAGATCTGGTTCAAAAAATTTAGAGCGGGTTATATGAACTTAGAAAATAAGCTTCATCCAGGGACGTTCTCTCTCTCCTTAGATTCAGCACTTCTGGCGACAGCTGTAGAGGTTGTCCTTACACCAGTACCAGAAAACTTTCGGGTGAATTAGGCTGTCCCACTCAACCATAAACCGCCACCCGTGAGCAGCCGCCATAGTTCCCAGAAGAAGCTGCCGTAACATTCAAATCAATTTATGCCCCAAGAAGCCGCCCTCCGAGTTGAAGCCTGTAAAACCCATCTTCAAAACCCGAGTGATTTTCGATTTATCAAACGAATTATTGCTTGCAATGAAACTTGAGTTTATTTCGACAACGAATAAACAAGATTAGATTAGATCAGGCCAACTAGATGGACCGAAGAGAAAGATTAGAGAAAAAAGTGATGCTGGGTGCCATTCATTTTGTGCTAGTTCCTGACGGTCTTGCGTTAACATCCGAACTCTACTCTACTCAGCTAGAACGCGTACACCCGTTTTGGCAGCAAAATATCCTATTTGAATTAATTGAAAAAGTGTACTGGACAATGCAAGGCCGCACACGTCACATCAAACGTTCTTAGCAATCAAAGATTTGAATTTTGAGCTCCTCCCTCACGCAGCTAACAGCCAAGATTTGCCACTCTCTGATTACTATTTTTTTCGGCAACATGGCCCATTTTTGTACATAAGAAATTTACAAATACGCTGGAGAAGGTGAAAACGGGATGTTTAGAGGTTTTTTTTGCCTCCAAATATTGCTCTCTCAGTGTCGGAAGGACATCGAATTGTTGGCTCGTAGATGGGTTCAAGTTGTAGAAAATTAAGGTCTCGTATTTGAAGTAGTAAGCGTAATAGGTGGGCAAAGAAACCATTTTTTTGAATTGGAATGTGAAAAACGCAAATATGCAAAGACTTTTGTTACACTCCTATACAAACGTATTCGAAAGTTTCGAAATTAATATTTCACCGGAAATATACGTTTTGAGGTCCCCTGAGTTTTTGTGATTTTCTCAAAAAAAGGCTCAACAATTTTCTTTAAACTTCATTATGCCATCTACACACATAAGTAGGCTTCATTGTGCCACCTTACACTTTTATTTGAAACACTTTCGCTGGAAAAATTGATTTTTTGGAGGTTCCGGGGAAACAGTAGCGTTATGCTTTCCTCTAAAGTACCACTTCATTACAATCAATATATGGTTATACAACTACATAATATTAATACAACCAGAATTCCAAATTTGAAGAAGATAGGTTAACCGGAAGGAAGTGCGATTTCACAGATTAGGTATTTGAGTTTTTTGTTTTTTTTTTTTTAATTTTCTCGAATACGATTACTGGAATACTTTTATTTGAAACATTTTTTGAAAAAAATTATTTTTAGAGGGTTATTTGGGGGTCTATCAGTTGGTTTAAATTTTAATCTGTACCAGCTTTGTTGATTTTGACGTAGAGCGATTTTCAAAGATAACGGACATCTGCAGGGTTTTTTAAACTTGTATTCACTGACTATTAATTTGAACATCATTGCTGTTTGTTTACTTTTTTTTCCATGAAACTTATTTAGGGCGGTTGTGAATAAACTGGGACGCCACAATCATTGTCTATTTTCCGCTCAACTATCTTAAAATGTCGTTAAATAATTATAAGAAATAAATAAATAAAAGCCCATACAATAAATTATTTAAAACTGTCAATTGGAAAAGAGTCTTATTCCAAATAAATTAATGATAACTTTATGATTTTAAATGGACTTTTATGCATTTGTGGCCGTAGTTTAAATAAACACAAATACAAATATAGAACAAAATAAAAATAAACGTTTAACTTGTTTAAATGTGAAATTGATTGTCCTTGTGATACACTTGTATTTATTTAATATACAACATACACCCTAATTTAAATGGACATCATCATTCTGAATATACATATATAATTAAATCAATAAAATGTATCGTAAACTAATCGTTTTGACATCATTCTAATATTTTTTTCTTTTTTCTTTTTTTGCGGCCAGTAAATCTGAATTTTTTGCCTTAATATAATTTTAAAAAAAAAAAATATATATATATAGATAAAAAGTCCAATTATTTTTGAAGGATATTTAGTTCTGGGAAAAGAGGATCGATTAACCATTAATACACAACATGATGGTTTTATATTTAATTGGATAATTTATATATATATATATATTTATCTGGCCGCACGATAAAAATATTATTCTGTCAAAACTAAATTGTTCATTTTAGAAAAGAAAAGCTAAATGTCAAAGAATAAATCACAAAATATGAACATAAATAACATAAAAGTATAACTTTATTAAAGTTTCATAATAATTCTATATTGGGGAGAGTTTAGCAAATTTTAATAGAACTTAATATAATTGTGGACAAATGTCAGTATAAAAGTTTTGGAAAAGTTAGTTCGTATTAAAGGAAAATTTATTGTTGGAATACATTAAATTTAAATTTATTACAGTACAGTGTTTTTTAACTAACGAAACGAATTGAAGAAAAAAAAAAAGTTCAAAATAGTAATTCATAATTGTAATTGAGAAAATAAATATGGACTTTAAAACAAAAGCACCCCCAAAGCAAGAAGCAGAATCTGCCCAAGTAAAAGCATTGAGAACCCAAGGGGTTGGTACAACCGGGCATTCTACATAAAGTAAGAATATTACATTGTTACTATTCTATTGTTCTCTTGTTTAACAAGGATGCGTTCACAAGTTTAAACTAACTACAAACTGGAATGGAAGTTATGAATTTGGGACAAATAAGATAAAGTTCAAAGTAGCAAAAATAAATATGGTTTGGAATACAAATGAATGTATCTAGTTATAAATGCCACATATTCAATTTTGTTTTAAATCTATGGTCAAGTTTTTTGTTAATTACAAAAAAATAAATAAATAAAACAGAGACGTTTCTATGCCTTATTGGAAGGGAGAGTTTTATAAGCTTGGTGAAAAGCAGTATGGATTTGCTCTGAGGCTTAGCCTTGGAGTTTCTATGCAATTTTTAAATGATCAATAAAGAAAATTGTGCCTGGTTATTCGCTTCCATCCAAAGTACATCTGTCAGTAGTTGGCCGTAAAGTTTACATGGAAAAAAGGCAGTTATTTTACACTTCAACAATTATCCTACTTTTTTCTCAAATTACTACAAAATTCCATGTCCTCAACTTTTAAACTATAAAGAATTACTAAATTAATAAACTATAAATAAATTACTAAATTATAAAGAATACTAAATGTAATACTTTTCGATGAGTATTATTGATGTTACTGAATAGGAAGATGATGATCCCCCAGAAAAAGAAGAAATATGGGAAGCGATAGAAAGAATGAAACTAGGTAAAAAGCCTGATCGATGGAATAGGCCCGGAAATGGTAAAACACTTGGGAGATATGAAAGAAAACCTGTGTATTGAAAACAATATCGCATTCTTGGGCAAAGAAAAAGGTCTCACCGTTCTCGAACAAGTCAGTAATAATACAAAAAAAGGAGATAAAAGAGAAGTACGTAGTAACCATCTCACTACTTAGCATCATCCCTAGTAAAATCTATAATCATATATTAGAATAGACGATAAAAAAAAAACCTGGGCTGAATGAAGAACAATGAATATTTCGCCCTTAGCAAATTATATTTAAGACTTAAAATTTACCTTGAAACAGGTATCGGAAAAAATTATTGACTTCTATAAAACAGATCAGTTGTGTTTTACTGACTTTGAAAAAACTTTCGACAGATACTTGATCAACGATCTGGGACTCCCTAAAACGCAAGTAGAATGCCAGGTGCATTAATAAATAGAATAAGCTTGTATAACAAATGCTCCAGCTTTGTCCAAACCACGAATTTAAGTGAAAAAGTGTTTGACATTACTAGTAAAGTCAGGCAAGGAGATATCTTAAGTCCTTGACGACATTTTGGAAGCTTTTATGCCAGAAGGAATGGATTTCTAACTTGAAATTGGATCTGCAAACAATTAAATAGCTTAGCTATGGCTCTGTAAGCAAGCTTGCTAGAAAAACTGAGCCAGAACTTGGATATATGAGAATATATACTGAAAAGAAATATGACAACAAGTGCTAAAAAAAAAGCAAAAATATGGAAATTCCTAAAAACCTATCTTATAGGAGAACTATAAGAATATAAGAATGAAATTATAGAGAATGTGAGTTCCTATAAATACCTAGGAAAGATGAGTTCAGACGAGAAGATCACAGCGAAATGTCACAGAGTTAAATGGCAGATGGCCGACTTTTCTAAGTCACAAATAAAAAGTTTATTAGGAAAAACAAACAAACATACCAGTTTCCGAAAATGTTTGGGCCAGGTTTCAATTATGGTTGCGAGTCTTGGACATTTACAGACAAGCTAATAAGCAGAATCCAAGCTACAGAAATAAGAGATCTGCGATGCATCGAGTAAGAAGAAACCGAGTGTGTAATTGTGCTATACGCACAAGCCTCAAGGGCGATCCTAATCATAATTTTATAAAGCGTGCGCAGATGAGATGTTCGGGCATCTTATGCGTATGGACAATCTTGACTGCCTAAAAGAGCTCTAGAAGCCAAATATAAGGGTCGCGACCAAGAGAGAAAAGAAAACTTTGCTACAGTATGTACAGTATGCTGTAGCAAGGAGAAGAGACGAATGGAAGAACGCTAAATCACTAACGAAAGATAGAGCGGCATGAGCATTATTTGGTAAAACCTCTACATCTGCTGGATAGAAGAGTAACTGATTAAGTAAGTAAGTGTGTAATACATTTTTATTCCAGCTGTTTCTTGTAGGCAAAATGGGACCGACCAATA
The DNA here is from genome assembly GCA_011037195.1 of Triatoma infestans. Taxonomy (NCBI): domain Eukaryota; kingdom Metazoa; phylum Arthropoda; class Insecta; order Hemiptera; family Reduviidae; genus Triatoma; species Triatoma infestans. The sequence continues at coordinate 15,070 of JAAEAF010004210.1, forward strand.
CTTATTCGGTGAACCTGCGAACAGTCAAGTTGATATCTTCAAATTTCATATATTACGCCAAGGTCTTGCAGGAAAGCGAGTACAGCTATTTGGGTTTTCGGTTTACAGGCAATCCTTATAACTCATGAGCAAAATTTTTCAAGGAAGTAAAAACTCTCAGTACTACAGATGGCTATTGCCCATTGAACAAGCACAGCAATTTAATAAACTTCCAGATAAATGGTAATAAGTTGCAGTTATTCCCTTCATATTTTCATTCCTTGATTCAAGACTTTGTAAAGAACAATATTTCTAAATTTTACCACACTTCTAAATGAGAACTTGTTTGTGTACAGCGTATTACCCAATGATGAAAACATAATTGCGTTTATTTTTAAGCTGTCTGCAACCAATAATTGTCGTCTGTAAACTGTCTGCCTTCTCTGAAACATTTTATGTGCTACATACCACCAAAATTTTAAGACGTTAGAATTTTTGGTTCATGAGTTATGACAAGAAAAGAAACGCTTTGTTTTGTAATTCTGCAACAAACCTTTGATGGTATAATATCCTCATAATTAAATTTTGTATTTTTCTATTATTTTAGGCAATTAAGTTCTTACATAAGATGTTTTAAGTTGATAGTTTTAAGTCCTTATCTAGTTTTCAGATGTTTGAAGTATTTTTACATTTGTTTGGGTTGCGATAATTCTTCATTTTCAAAAAACAATTCTAATGATAATGCTGAATTAAAGTAAATTATATTTATTATATTCAGATTGATGTCTTTCTCTTAATTTCTAATTTTTTCATCCATTTATTTCATTTCTTTAGGTTTTTTGTTAGAATATATAATTTTATAATTTAATTTTGCAGCGTGAAGGCACTACTGTGCTTGAAGAACCATATTGGCCTCCAAGATCAAAAATCTATTTTTTTTTCCCCAGTTCCAGCAGCTGAGGAGTCAAATTTATATACTCAACAAAAAAAAACCTTAGACAAAAAATATTCTTGAATATGTGGATGGGTCCACAATGCTGGATAACATTTGGTATTTTATCCGTCGTAGCATGCATATTTATAGTGTTCCTGACAGGTTTCGGATTTTCATCCATTGTCAGAGCAAATTCACCAAGTTCGTGTAGAGAGTACACTTTAACGTAATGTTTCTATTACAGTCACACCTGTCGGTTCATATATATATTAAGTTGTAGTGAACTCTCTACACGAACTTGGTGAATTTGCTCTGACGATGGATGAAAATCCGAAACCGGTCAGGAAAACCATAAATATGCATGTTTTGACGGATGAAATACAGAAAAAATATTCTATTTTGTGTTAACTTGAACAAAGCTGCTATTGAAATGTTTGAAATTATTCAAACTGTTTATACAAAGTGAAGCGATGAGTGGCAAGTACGTTTTCAAATGGTGTGAACAAAGAAAACATGAAGACGATCTACGACAGACTACATCAAAAACAATCGAAAACAAAGAAAAATATCCAAAAAAAAGTGACCGAAATTCTTCGAACTGATCATTATATGTAAGTGACATTCAACTGAGGAACTAATTGGCATTCCTAAAACCACTGTACATCGCATTTCAAAGGAAAGTCTGCACACGATTGGGGCATTACTCACTGACAAGATTTTTCGAGCTGGCATCATACTGGAGTGTATCTCCAGCAAAACAGACAGCTAATCATGGTTTAAAAAGAGATAATCAAGTTTCAAAAGTGTTAATGTTCTGTTCACCAAATTAAATTAAATTAAAATTCAACATTATATCTAAGTATATAGTACTTGATGTAAAGCCAACAAGGAAAATCGTTGAATCCTACTTCGAGAAAAGCCGCAAGAAACAAAAAATTCCTTAGAGTAGCACTTTCGCTTAACGGATATTGGACCGAAATCTTCATGTCGCATCCAATGATGAGATTTAAATGGAATATAAAGTTTGAGAAGCCAGCGTTTTTTTTCGTTTTTGAGACTTATTGTTAATAATACACAAATACTTATACAAATAGAGAACTAACAAATAATTATACAATATTCAGACTATTCGTTCAAAAATGTTTTTCTCACTCCAAGAGATGTTAAAATATGTGTTATTAGTAAAAACACAAATGTTACAGCAATTTACAAAAAACAATACATATAGCAATAAGAGAAATTTAAATGAAAATAGCATGATTAATAGTAAGCACTCTACTACTTACAAAATAAATCAAGTTCCAGCAATTAGTGAAATATCGAAATATTCGTCAGACGAATACCCCAGGCACTGTTCATACTAGAATACTGCCATAATAGAACTATATAGACGCAGTTTTATAATAAAGGTTTCTACTGCGCATCGATACGTCACTAAAACAATATAGAATATTTTGCCAGCGTTAAACAATGATTTTTTTAAGAAATAAACAGCGTAGCATTATTAAACGTTAGGCAAACTATAGTGAGGAAGGATGGTGCAGCATGAACGTCATCTGGGACATGTTCGTGAGTCTAAAAGTTAATGTAATTTGAAAGGATTTACGTGAACATAAATCTTTTGAAAATAGCAAAACAAGTGGTTCCATTTAAAAGATGAAGATATGATTTACTATAAATTATATAAAATATAAAATATTTGAGAGCATTAAATTTGGGAATTAGAGCCAAATAATTTTTGTCAATAATAAATGGAACATTGTACAGAAAATATTCAATAAAAAACAAAAACTACAAATTAATCATATAAACGACTATAATATTAAATTTGTTGAACATGTTTGGAAACTGTTTTTTTTTTTATGAATTATGTGCAAATTTAATTTTCTATATTTCCGAACAAGGCTGACATTTAAAAAAGAACGCAATAATTCCAGTTGAAATGTCGTATCATCAAACAAGGTCTTGAATATCAAATTCATTAACATTTTAACTTTATTCCTTTAAAAATAAAATAAAATATTTACTTAATTCGTCATAAAAAAAAAATTGTGTTCAGATGAATGATTGGAACGTAGGAAATCTTAACGAATCGGTGATTTGTGATAAGTTGTGGAGAAGGAAAAATAATATTGTGAAACTTCACACACCTTTTTTTTTGGACAATTTTTTTGTTTCCTTTTTTTTTTAATCTTGAACTTTCTAATAATACATTTAGTAGGTTGGATTCTACATATAGTTGTTGGGGATTCAATTTGTTGATCTTTAGAAAAATGTTTGCATGCAGTGCTGTTAGCCCTTTGGAAAAACAAAGGAAGTTTGAAAGCTAAACCCCAAGTTATAAATTTTCCAGAACCTCCTGAAAAATATTTTGAAAATATTTTCTAGAAAAAACCTTTCAAATAAAAGTGATACGCTTCAATTTGTACAGTTAGCATTCAAAGAAAAATTGATAGAAAGTATGACTAATATCAGATGCAAGTATTTAAAATATGAGTCGTAATGTGTAAATTCTGAACGAACTCTTTTCTTCCACTTAAAATGATTTCACTCTCCATTGACGAATGTGGAAGGAAGAAAAGAAATCTGAAAACGCTCATGAAATGGATTATGATTTTCAACATGTCCTAGTAGACAAAACCAAAATCATAAAAGAATGCCACTAAAAGATTAATTGATAAACTAGGAAAATACCAGGAAATCAATAATGACATTTTTTTTTACTTTCTCTTTCGGCTAGTAAGAGGAAGTATTGTAATCGTGTCAAATTTGCAATATCGAGTTTTCACCGGAAATATCCGTTTTCAGGTCCCATGAGTCCAAAAAAGTGGTTTATAGCAAATGGTCTGTGTGAACAGCATAGCTCAAAAACGCAAAACCGTAGAAACTTGAAACTTGATATACCATTTAGATATCACCATGGGATCTGACAGTACGTTATCTGTCAAAATTCTACAACCGGAAGTACCACTTCACAAGTTTTTTTTTTTTTTTTTTTTTTTGCGATTATCTCAAAAATGGCTCCGACGAGTTTCTTTAACTACACACACAAAGAGCTACAACATTTATTTGAAACATTTCTCTGGGAAAATTCATTTAAGGGCACTTTTGTGGGAGGGGTTAGGTTAGGTTTTTTTTTATCTAAAGTGCTTTTTCAGTTTACTTAAAAATTCTATCATCATAAATAATGTTAAGTTAGAATTGAATATGTCGTTGAAATTCCGAGTTTCAAAAAAATCGGATTACCAATTTTTTTCACTTTTTTCCAGATTTTCTCAAAAATGGCTCCGACGATTTTCTTGAAACTTCTTAAATAAACTAAACATACGAAGATCTATAACTTTTATTTAAAACTTTTCTCTGGGAAAACTCATTTAAGGGCACTTTTAAGGGAAGGGATGGGGTTATATTTTTCTCTAAAGTGCTATTATAGTTGATTATACAATTCTATCATCCAAACAAAATTAATATTAGAAATAAATAGATGGCCAAAATACAGAGTTTCAAGAAAAATTAGTAAACTGGAAGTGCGCTTTTACTGAACAGTTTTTTCTTCAGTTTTCGACGGTATTCCATTTAAATTTGATACACAAACTATAAAATTTGTCAATTATAATTTTTTTAGAACTGGAGTAAGAGAAAGTTGTGTGAGTGTTTCGCACCATTACAATTAAGCAATAAAAAAAAACTCACTGTTTCTGGTTGAATTTAACATATTAGATGAAAAGGGAAGGATAAATTTTATGCTGAATAATTAAAAGATTGCTTAAATTAAAAGATAATTAATTTAAATAAGAATAAATAAAACATGGCTAAATATATTTTTTTCCAAAGATTTTATTAAAATTAATTAAGACGCCCATGAGTAATTTTAATTAAATTTCACTAGGACGAAAATAAAATTTACATATGCAAACTTAATTTTAAAATACAATCTATTAAATCAGAAGCGTAAAGGAAAAATCGCTTTCTTTTTATTTAATTTAAAAATATTTGCACGAAAAGATGGTAATACAAGATTTAACATAACTAGGTTGTTGAAACATTATAGTTGGTAAATAAATTATTACAGATAAGACATTCAGTTTATGTAGCCTATATATGGAGAAGTCCTGTATCTCTACAATACGTGGTCCCTCCCCTTTCTAACTGATTAATAGTATTGATAAATTCTCCCTACCCTCCAACAAGTATGTCTATCATCAAAAGACACTTTTAGCAAAATTTAGTTCGTGTTAAATTCTTGATGAAATTTATGTTCTCATAAAATCTAGCTATAAGAACATTATAGGTGGTTCAATGTAACGAAACTGAAAAAAAAAAAAATCTGGTGTGAAACACTCACACAACTTTCTCTTACTCCAGTTCTGGAAATTATAATTGACAAATTTGATAGTTTGTGTAACAAATTTAATGAAATTTGCCGAAAACTGAAAAAAAAACTTCCGCGTTTACTGATTTTTTTCACACCGGAATTTTGGCCATCTATTTATTTCTAATTAATTTCATAGAGTTGTATAATCAAGTATGATACCACTTTAGAGGAAGCTGTAACCCTACCTCTCTCATAAAAGTGCCCTTAAATGAATTTTTCCAGAGAACTGTTTTAAATAAAAGATGTAGATCTTTGCATGCTTAGTTTATATACGAAGTTTCAAGAAAATCGTCGGAGCCATTTTTGAGAAAATTGCGAAAAAGTGAACAAATCATTTAGTAAAGTGGTAAAGTAAACGCACTTCCGGTTATCCGATTTTTTTCAAACTCGGAATTTCAACAACATATTTAATTCTAATTAACATTATTTAGATGGCAGAATTGTCTAATAAACTGAAATAGCACTTTAGATGGAAACCTAACCCCACCCCTCCCCAAAAGTGCCCTTCAATGCATTTTCCCGGAGAAATGTTTCTAATAAAAGTTGTAGCTCTTTGTATGTGTGGTTGATGTTTAAAGTTTAAAGAAAATCGTCGGAGCGATTTTTGAGAAAATCGCAAAAAAGTAAAAAATCCAACTAGTAAAGTGGTACTTCCGGTTGAGGAATTTTTACAGATAACGTAGTGTCAGATCCCACGGTGATACTTAAACGGAATATCAAGTTTCAACTTTCTACGGTTTTTCGTTTTTGAGCTATGCTGTTCACATACATACACACACACACAGACACACACACACAGACCATTTGCTAAAAACCACTTTTTTGGACTCAGGGGACCTCAAAACGGATATTTCCGGTGAAAACTCGATATCGAAAATTTGACACGATTACAATACTCTTACTCTTACTAGGAGTAAGAGAAAGTAATAAAAAACAACTCATACAACTTTACTCTTAATGCTGTTAATTACAATCATATATAAAATGATAATTTTTATTTTAACTTGAAATTTTTAGAGGTAGTGAATGGAACAAGTACCTTATCCAGCCAGATAAATGATTAATATATATGTCATAGAGTATTGCTTATAACGTCAACTTTATAATTTTATTTTGCGCATTTAAAAGCATTTTTTTTTCTGTGAAGTTTACATGGCCTTCACCGCTCTCACAAAAGGGTCTACAGTACTAAAACAGGTTATGATCCCCCCTATCTTTAGGGGAGACCGTATTAAAGCTATTGTAATAAAGCGTATATTGTTTATAATCAACCAATCATGAACAAGCTCATTAATGTAAAATACTTATATCCATCACAGAGAATGAAGCTGTTGTAAACAAGAGTATATAAAAACTCGGGTTCCCACAAGTCTTCCAATATATACCCTCCACACACAAATACATAACCAATAAGTTATTGTGAGTATTATTAATAAATCCTAACTCACACACGCTGTAACCCAAAAATATTTTGATAAATTATAAATGAACGTTCAGAACTGGTCCGATGAACACAAAAGGAAATAACTATTATGGGAAAAAAGAAAATCTGGTATGAAACATCTAACTGTACTCTTACTTAATTGTTAGTATTCTCATTGAATCTTTTTCAATTTCGAACTTGTAATTTTTAAAAATCTTTAATTTTTTTTTTCTGGATTTTTTAAGGTGCACAACAGCTATGGTCCTTTGCACCGTTTCTAACTTGTGAGGACTCATCCGGGATGCATATCCATACCCACCAGTCTAAAATTTCTACAGCAAACCCACAATCTAGGTCTAATCATATTCCTCTACTCCCTCATATCATTTATAAAATAAATACCTATACACAAGACACCAGCAAACAACTAAACACATACATATGTACAGCTAGTTTCACAACAAATGAAATAGATGAACCTCCCTAAGATATTCGAAAGTCTTATTGATATTGCCCTCATTGTCTCCTAATACATCTGTAAGACTGGTCGGCAAATTTACCTTTCCCCACGAGTTTACCTATTTCGAACATTTCAACAGAATATGCGGGACCAGAATATGTCGTATTGCAAGCGCTGCATACCGGCTGAGGTTCTCTTCGGAATATGTGGCTGTGTGTCAACATGGTGTGACCGAGTCTCATTCTCGCTAGGACAACTTCTTCTCGCCGAGACTCTCGATTTGAGGTTGACCATTTCTTTGTGGTACCCTTGATATTCCTTAGTTTATTTGACAGCTGCACTGATTGCCATTCCTTTTCCTGGTTGGAAAGATTTTTTTTTTTTGGAAAGCTTTCCAATCGACTGCAAGAACGCGTTTGTCTCTACAATTCATTGAAGCCGCTTCTTTAGCAGCTTTGTCGGCAGATTCGTTATCTCTTATCCCCCCACATGACCGGGAATCCAAATAAAGAAGACTTTTTTATTTTCTCGTAGGCATAGTTCGAAGAGCGTATGCATGCACTTTATTAATAAACTATCGGAGTCCGGGCTCCGGAGTGAGCTGCTTGAATCGGAGCAAATAATCTATTTCTTAGGTTCATTGTAGTTCCGAGTATGTTTTATGGCTTTGTATATAGCGAATAACTCGGCTTGAGATATTGCTTAATGGGAAGTTGTACAGCCTCTCATTCATGACGAAAGCTGCTCCTACTCAATTTATCGCCTTTGACCCGTCGGTAAATATTTTAATATAATTTTTATATTTTTATATATCTTTATATTTTTATAAATCTTTAATTGCCGTACATTTGTTAAAACAAAACAAGTGACATCTGCTTGATGATAGAAAGGTGTGGGTTTTGGTGTAGTGGTTATGAGCATGGACTTGTAACTGGGAGATCCCTAGTTCGAGTCCCCGCGTGTAACTGCTAAATTTTATATTTATTTAAAAAAATGTTAATAATAAAGTAAGTGCTTCCGCCCCCGACCTCGACGTCTAATTTGGTAGTTGGACTTTAAGACCTACTGAAAAAATTGGCCTTACTTTAGTTTACTTTACTGAGCTTGAATGCGACCGCTGGAATCAAATAAGCGGCTCCTATCACTCTGCAATAAAACATGAAATGTGTTAGTTTGCCGATAAGCCTAACGTCATAAATCCCTAAAAATATCTGTAGAAAAATAATTCAGATAAAATTGATAGAATATAGGTAGTTAGGATATAAAAATACTTTACTCACGTGTTGAATATTAAATTTTTTCTGTAATCACATTAAATTGGTTTTTAACTTAGATGAATATAAAAAAAATATGAAAAGGTGCAAATACTGAGCATATACTTCAATTTAAGTCAAAATACTTCCTCTTCCTATAACCTACTCTCTGGGTAAAACCTCAAATCCGTTGTTAATTGGGTTTTATTTTGCAATACGTTCTTGCTTTCGCGTATAGCCACTAGATGTCGGGCTAGTTGAATAATATACTTTAGGTCACTTGTGAGAAAAAGTAATGGCTATTTTTAATTTTTATCACCTGTAAAGCAACATTTTGAAAATGACCGCAATACTTTTACTAATTAAAGAACTAATCTCAGAAAATAATACTGAAAGTACAATGCTACAAATACATTCACAGACATTTATTATTCCAAAAGACTTGTGATTAACAAATCTGAGTAGTGGTGACTAGCAAGGTTGCAATACTTATCTGAATTATTAAAAGATGAATTTAATCGTTATATTTTTTTTAAAAAAAAAGAAAAGAATACAGTCATGCAGTAACATTAATTAGCTTCACAAGGATACCACTTAACCGCCGCCCACAGGAAAATATTTTTCAGCCCTGCCCATGTTACTGCAGTTTAATTTAGATGTTGCAAGCATCAATGCAAATTTATTTATATTTTACTTCATAATGCTAGCTCTAAACTTATACCAGTTATCATTTAGCAAGAATGAAAAACAAAATAAATAACTATCAAATAATAAATGTCATTTTTTTTTTTAATTCTGGGAAAAATCATAATATTTTTGTTATTATAAATTTAGAAACTTTGCATATTTTAGCAAAACAAAATAATTTACGTAAAAATGTGCATTCTTTTTAAAACAGTCATATAATTGAAGTATTTCTCCACTTCTTTTTACTTTCTCTTACTCCTAGTAAGAGGAAGTATGTAATCGTGTCAAATTTTCGATATCGAGTTTTTCACCGAAATTTCCGTGTTGAGGTCCCTGAGTCAAAAAGTGTTTTTAGCAAATTCTGTGGTTGTGTTTTGTGTGTGTGGTGTGTGTGTGTGTGGTTGTGTGTGTATGTGAACAGCACCTACATATACATGCAACTACATATACAAGGAGCTACAACTTTTATTTGAAACATTTCTCTGGAAAATTCATTTAAGGGCACTTTGGGGGAGGGTGGGGTTATTACACTCTAAAGTGCTATTTCAGTTATTACACAATTCGATCATTTAAATAATGTTAATTAGAATTAAATATGGTTGAAATTCCGAGTTTGAGAAAAATCGGATAACCGGAAGTGCTTTTGTTTTGAACACTTTACTAAATTGATTTTTTTCACTTTTTCGCGATTTTCTCAAAAATGGCCCCGACGATTTTTTTTTGAACTAAACATATAAACTAAGCAACAAAGATCTACACTTTTATATAAACATTTCTCTGGAAAAATTCATTTAAGGCACTTTTAGAGAGGGAAGGGTTCAGATTCCTCTAATGTGGTATCATACTTGATTATACAACTGTATCATTCAAATGAATTAATAAGAAATAATAGATTGCCAAAATTCCGAGTTTGAAGGAAATCAGTAAACCGGAAGTGCGCTTTTACTGAATAGTTTTTTTTCAGTTTCGACAATTCATTAAATTCGGTACACAACTATAGAAATTTGTCAATTATAATTTTGAAAACTGGAGTAAAAGAAAGTTGTGTGAGTGTTTCACACCAGATTTTTTTTATTTGCATGTTATTTTTCAGACCTACCGTTTTGTTTTTTCTGTTAACCATGACTAGCCGTTAAAACGGTATTAATTTTTAAAAAAACAATTATAAATGATTACGCTTTTGAACTTTCATGCAATCACTGTTGCTTGTTAGAAAACTAGGTTCATCAGACTGAATAATTGAAATCGAAAAATGTAGGCTACAGTAAAAGAAATTCTATATGTGTGTGTGTGTGTGTGTGTGTGTGTGTGTGTGAAGTTTCTTGGAAGTTTGTTCTATTGGCCATTTGTTTCCATTGACCCTCCAGCCCAATCCGCTATTGACTAACAATCAACTAATTACGACCGTTCAAGATTCCATTCTATTCCCTTCATCAACCTCAAAACATGTAGTTCTGGTGAAAATTCAGTTTCGAAAGTTTGACAAAAGATCGTAATACTTCCTCTTACCGGGAAAAAGAGAAAGTAAAAATTATTTTCAGAAACTTACCAAAAGATTATATAGATTTAGACCTGCAATTTTTAGGTTAATATAAAAATATCGTTAAATTAATTTCAAAATATATAAAAAAATAAATTTACATTAATACTTTCTTATATCCAGAAAGATTCTGAGAACCGCAAAGACTAAAAGTTCAATATTGAATAATAAATCTTTTAACTTAAGATAAGTTAGAAGATAAACAAATATATATCACATAGGAAAGTTGGATTATTAGGCTATGTTGTATCATAATTAATACCGCTTTAACGGCTAGTAATGGTTAAAAGAAACAACAAAACGGTAGGTCTGAAAAATAACACGCAAATAAAAAAAATCTGGTGTGAAACACTCACACAACTTTCTCTTACTCCAGTTTTCAAAATTATAATTGACAAATTTCATAGTTTGTGCACCAAATTTAATGAAATTTGTCGAAAACTGAAAAAACTAGTCAGTAAACTTCCGGTTTACTGATTTTTTTCAAACTCGGAATTTTGGCAATCTATTTATTTCTTATTAATTTCATTTGGATGATACAGTTGTATAATCAAGTATGATACCACATTAGAGGAAGCTGTAACAAATATATATCACATAGGAAAGTTGGATTATTAGGCTATGTTGTATCATAATAATAATAATTATTATTATTATTATTGTATTTATTATTTAAACAAAAATCATAGGAACCGAGGAGTATTACATTAACAGCAATCTATATTTTAATATTTTTCTTTCTTTGACTTTTCTATATTTGCATAAAGAAAATTTGTCTATATAAATTTTATTTTGAAATTATACCGATTAAAACAGTGTTTAATACTGCATTAAATCAGGCAGCAGATTTAAACACTACGGATAGTTTTCTATTCTCTAGTTTTTACTCAAAGGTAATATATATTATAACTATGGGGCTCCGCCTTCCTGGAGTCTTCAGCGCCAAACCCCTCGGGTGGAGGATTGCCAAAAAGGAAATGTAAGAACAAAGAACCACTTATCCTGGTATTTAACCATCTAATTCAATATACAATATCATTTGTGAAGGTTCTATCACAGAAAATTGGTTGTAACTTTATCGAGAATGAAGATAATTCTGACAGTTTCCCTTTACCTTTATGGCAACAACTCTTTTTCTAAAAATATAACATTTTCCTGCTAGATAACGCTTGGCAAGAAAAAAATTTAAAGAATTTGATGGTATTAAACTTCTTTTACATCCACTCTGTAGTCCAGATTTAGCACCAACCGACTATCGTTTGCTTCAGTCTATGGCACATTTTCTTTGCGAGCAAAAATTTAATAACTTTACAATTTTTTGCGATTGACCAAAGCTGGATAATGCTGGGCAATTTTCAAAACGAATTGGGGTGAACTACTCCTTCATGTTTTCTTCAACTGGGGACAAGCAATCCCAAAGCTAAGAACTTCATAACCAAGCCACACTTTCAGCTTTGCTAGGCCTGATTAAGTGGGAGAAGCTGAAGGATGTGGTATAATTTTAGGGGACCTACAATAGACTTTTAGGTTGCAATGGAATGAGGCTCGCCCTCCCCGTCTGACAATCTAATCAAATCTACTCATACAGAGTTCCAGAAAAAGTACAAAATCTTGTTTTTCTCAAATTCGAAAATTTTCTTCTTACATCAACCGGAAATGCCGTTTCACCGCGATCCAACCATTGACCAGCTATCTCTAGATTTCGCCAATAAATCCACTTCTCATCACATATCAATTCTTTTGTAGGAAGCATGTCACATGGTTTTTTTTTTTTTTTAAAAAAAAAGAGAAGTTGGCAAGTATCCATTCTCCTGGCGGTCTGTTGAGGTGAAATAAAGTTCATGCGGTTTTTACCTTTCTCATAATATGAATACGGTCCCTTTGGACACTGCCAGTTCTGCAACAAGTGCAAGTGTACTTTGGTTGGATTTGACTCGATAGCTTCCTATAGAGCCTCATCAACTTCACATGCTAACCGTCCTCAACCTGTCTTTCTTTCTAATGTCGTATCACAACAATTAAATTGTCAACGCCGGGCAGTAGGCTATTTTGATTTAACACAAAGCACGGATAACTTCAGCGGCTGACAATGTTTTTTCCAGTAGTGACGTTAAATTATTAATTTACGAAAAGCTCACAATTAAACTGACTATTTTTTAAAGGGAACATATAGAAAGATTCTACTGAGTCTAAAGATTTGTTTGTAAAAATCAGACATAGGTGGATGGATTTTAAAGTCTATTGAACTTCTTTAGTTAAAAAAACGATCCTCTTTTCTTTTCTTTTTTACAAACCTCAGTAATATCTTAATCTTAATTTCGGCGAATTTTCGTTGCAGTCTATGCAAACTATAAAAGATTTTTGTTTTAAACACTTTTTTTATTCCTTAAGTGATCTCTAATCATTATTTCCGGTGAAAATTGGAAAATTTGATATGATCACAAAAAAAAAAAGAAAGTACAAAATTGTTTATTTGGTAAAAGTTTATTAAACAGTAATAAAGAAAAACTAACCTTTACTATTAATGAATCAATCTTATCCCCAGATGTATCTTCCACATATTTCATCATTGTATGGGCGTAATTTATTTAAAGATTTTTACTGATAGAAGCAAAGGACCTAATTTTATTACCATAAGTGTAATGAATAGACTTTTAAAATATATCCTTAATAGATTTTTGGACAAATAAAAATGATTAGCAAAACGGACGTAGTGTTATTTAAGAAATTGATAATTATTAATAGAAAAAAATTAGCATAATAAGTTATATTACAAAAAAAATTTAGATAAATGAAGGAAATTTAATGATGAAGTCTTCTTTTATAAATGCAATCATATTCTCATAAACTGCAATAATTAACTGTGATTCTACTTAAATGTAAAAACTTTCTGCTTTAAAGATGGATGGATTAAATAATATGTAATTTAAAATATATATATGTAGGTATTGTGAATTCATTCGAAATTAAAATCTCGTTGAAATACCTGTATTAATTTCAAAAAGTATTTATTCTAAGGTAGAAATAACTTTTAAAAAAATCCTAAATTAAAAAAGAAATGCCCACTAATTCCTGGCGTGTCTTTTAGTCTAACTGCGATTTTATAGACAAAGGAAACTCAATACATCCTTTAAAAATTCATATTATTTCACCAATTAAAATCAAAGTTCAACACCGGAAGATCGACGAACCTAGCACCGAACTCTACTGATGGTGTACACCACTAAACCGTTCATGTAAGTCATGTGCACCTCTGAACTTTTATTTATTTAGGCTCAATTTGTTTGTAGAAAACAAATATAAACTCTATAAGGGTTTAGAGAGAGATAAACAATTGGTGATTAACAGAAAGTGTTAAAACAAAAGCCTGGAGTATATTATGCATTTTAAAATTAATGTTTCTTCATAAATCATGATTTTTTTTTTTAATTGAAAATTTCAATATTTGCAATAAAAAAAATTATGTAGCCGTTAAATCTATGCAACAACTATATATTTTAAAGAATAGTACTTTAAACGTTTCAATTTGATAAAATATCAATTACAAACGTGTATACTAATAAACTGATTATAATAATACTAACTGGGAAGAAACTCCAATAATAAAAATTTTGTTCGAATATATCTGTAGCAGATGTTGGCCGTTTGAAACAACGATATGAACTAAGTTGAAACTATATAACTGTGAGATAAGCTGGGAATAAACTTAGTAAAAACTGTTATCCATATCTATTCATTGTGTCTTACACAACGAACCAATTTCATCTCTGGATATAGCTGATTTGTATAAAAGGATTGTATTCTAGTAAATATATGTTTTACTTGTGAATAAAACATGTTTTCATTTCAGTTCCTGGGGCCAATATTTTGCTTTCAAAATGGTAATATATCCCCCCCCCCCCAATATGTAGAGACGACCAGGCAGACGTATGGAGAATTAATCTACTAAATAAGATTTTCGATTAGAAAGAAGAAAATCTTCATACCTATAATATTCTTATTGAATTATTTAGTTATACAAAAATTTCGTTTTAGGTAAACTTTTAACGGTAATATTCTTTCTTAGAACAATAATTGGAAAATATGAATCTATTTACAGAATAAAATAATTACTAATGGAGATCATAGTTTTATTTCCTTTTCATTCCAAGAATCCGTTTGGCCAATAACCAGCAACCCTGCTAGTGATTTTAGCGACCGTAATAATTAAAGTCCGAATCATATAGCAAGGCAGAATTGACGATATACAATAATAATGCTTCTTCAAACCTATTTACTTTCAAGGATACTTTATTCTAGTGTAGGAGCTAAAGGAGTAAAGGAATGAAAGCAGGACTGAAAAGAAGCATATAAATAATAAGAGGTGAAAGAAAAGACCTACCACCAGGAGCGTGCATGGCATTCTAACGCTTCGCCTCTCACCATCGTAAACCATCATTCTTCTCCTTTCAGAAGAGAACAGATTCCATGACTACCTACTCAGATTTTTTTTTTTAATTTACTTCTATTGTTTATTATTATTAATCTTAACATGCTTAGTTAATGAAATTTTTAATTCAAGGCATTCCAATGGTTTGATGCCAACAATATTTACACATTTCAAACATTAATTAAAATTATTTATATTCCTAATTAATTGATTATGATTTTTCAATTAAAGTTTAATGACTTTTAAAAACTTAAAAAACGATGGATTATAATTAGTAATCTCTTTTTTACTTTCTCTTACTCCTAGTAAGAGGAAGTATTTGTAAATGGTGTCAAATTTTCGATATCGAGTTTTCACCGGAAATATCCGTTTTGAGGTCCCCTAAGTCCAAAAAAGTGGTTTTTAGCAAATGGTGTGTGTGTGTGTGTGCGTGTGTATGTGAACAGCATAGCTCAAAAATGAAAAATCGTAGAAAGTTCATACTTGATATTCCATTTAGGAATCACCATGACAGTACGATATCTGTCAAAATTCCACAACCGGAAGTACCGGTGTTTTTTTTTACTTTTTGCGATTTTCTCAAAACTAGCTCCGACGATTTTCTTCAAACTTGGTACATCAACTACACATACAAAGAGCTTCAATTTTATTTTGAAACACTTCTCTGGAAAAATTCATTTAAGGGCACTTCGGTGGGAGGGGTAGGGTTAGGTTTTTATCTAAAGTGCTATTTCAGTTTAATAAACAATTCTATCATCTAAATAATGTTCATTAGAATTAAATATGTTGTTGAAATTCCAAGTTTGATAAAAATCGGATGACCGGAAGTGCATTTACTTTACCACTTTACTAAATGATTTTTCCACCTTTTTCGGGATTTTCTCAAACATGATTACGACGATTTCTTTAAACTTGGTATATCAACTACACATACAAAGATCTACAACTTTTATATAAAACATTTTTCTTCATTTAATGGCACTTTTAGGGGAGGGGTGGGGTTATGGTTTTTCTCTAAAATGGTATCATAGTTGATTATACAATTGTATCATCCAAACAAAATTAATTAGAAATAAATGGATGGCCAAAATTCAGAGCTTTCAAAGAAATTAATTAACCGGAAGTGGGCTTTTACTGAACGGTTATTTCAGTCGTTGTATTTGAATTAATTTGGTACACAAACTATAAAATTTGTCAATTATAATTTTGAGAACTGGAGTAAGAGAAAGTTGTGTGAGTGTTTCACACCAGATTTTAAAATAACGATGAGTTTATAAGCTAATTACTAGTTAACATTCCAGCAAATTTCCTTAGTTGCATTCACACTAAATAAAATAAAAAAATTACTGTTGGCAACCAAACATAAATAAATAATACTAGACTGTGAGTGTAGAATTTCGGCTATTCAACCATTCTTGTGCGTCTTGCGGCCCAGTATAAAATTTTAGGCTACGTTGGCGATTGATGTCCGTTCAGTTGATATCCAGAGAGCATATGAGAACAACAAGCTCAGACGTAAAAACTTCATCCCCCCCAAATAAAAAAGTAAAGCTCTGGCTTCGCTAATGGAAGAGCAAGCTGAACGAATTAAAATCCAAAAATATACTATGCACTCTCCCTCCTTTTTACCAACATTCCCGTTCTCATTGCGAACAAATTGAAATATCTTGGACCTTATCTGGACGAAAGATTAATGTGGAACCCCCATACCCGGCAAAAACGGATACAATGTAAAAGCAGATATAAAATGCTAAAACAGCTAAACGAAAAACGTTCCAAACAGTCACTATAAAAAAAAGAAGAAAAATATACAGTGTCTTACCAGCCGCTATATGGGCATACGGACTGGACCTGTTATGAATAGTCAAACAATTCCAATCTTAACCGAATATAAACACTCCAATCTAAAATCCTCCTAAAACAATGCTCCACTCTATGTCTCCAATCACACAATCCACTCCGATTTGTCTCTGAGTTAGCCCAATCCCGCTACCAAAATTCCGTAGAATCCTCCCATTAAAATCCATTAATCCTCTCACTATCCACTAGAACAGTACTTAACAATCTCCTTTGCATTTACTTTGTTATTTGTTTATTGGTTGTCAAACAGTAATTGTTTTTTTTTTTTTTTTATCTAAAAGCAGAATGTGTAATGAAGTAGATCCTTCGGCAGGCCTCCTCGAAGACTCAACGCCTTAGGTTTGTTGTCATGACGACAGTAGTGATGGCTAACAACAGTGGTTGGTTGCCGTTCACGATATCACGCCAGTGCTTGTGTAGGTATGCATTGCATTTATATTTGCATGATTTACATTATCATTTGTGTACATTACTTTGTTGCAATATTGCAGGCAGTCGCAAAAATAAATACATAAAAAAGAAAGCAATAATAAATAGGCAACCCTTAATTAATTTCTATCCCCGAAGTAAATAAAATGCAAAACATTCAGAGAGAGTTTAAATAGGTAATTTTTTTATATTAGAAATAGTCGGAACTCTGGATTTGGTAAGTAATCATTTATTTTTTCCCTGCAATCTTTCTACGTAGGGAAATGTGAATTCAATATAAAAGGAATGATGTGATTTCCAACAAAACTGGTATCCTTAATCTACAATTTGATACAAATTTTATTGATTTACTTGAAATGTAAGATACTTTTAACTAAGTAAATATTAATTTATTATTTATTTGTAAACCTTTCCAGTCACGAACCAAAATGCTGTCTTTGCATTTGACAGCTGCTACTTCCTTCACTTAAACACACAGCCCCGTACTAGATGAAATTTAATGAACTCAGTATTTACTTAATAATGGATCCAGAAAATTATTTTAAAATTAAGTTGAGAATGATTTCGTTCATGTTTATTAAAAAAAAAAAAAAAAAAAAGAATGGAATCATTTTTTTAAGCTGAAAGTAATGAAAACCAGAACAAGGAAAAAGACGATCTAATTTAAGAAAACCAGCACTGAAAAACAAATAGGCTGTGAATTTGATGATGTTGCGACAGAATTTTTCTGCAAAATAAGCAAGAAAAATTAAATTATGAAATATAATATTACGCAACTCATAACAACACACCATTAGAAATGAAATTAATTTTTTGTTTGTAAATTTTATACAACCAATCCTGTCTTTTTAAGATCAGCAATATAATGTTTATACTAAGCCGGCTGGGGGTACTTCGCAGCATCTCTCTCTCTTCATGTTATCAGCAGAACTTGTTATTTGAGCTAATGAATTTTTTTTTAGATTTAAAATGTCATTATAAAATTGTCTTAAAGTCAAATTGAGTCAGTCTCCTAACAATAAAAAGCTATATAACAGGTTCTACTATAGTAAAAAGTATACTTCTTTCATTCATCCCTAAATCCCTTATTCTTTCCAAGTTTGCAATATTAATGAATTTTTTGCAAAAATCTCGGGTGAAACACT
Source organism: Triatoma infestans (assembly GCA_011037195.1). NCBI lineage: Eukaryota > Metazoa > Arthropoda > Insecta > Hemiptera > Reduviidae > Triatoma > Triatoma infestans. The sequence goes on from JAAEAF010004210.1 coordinate 33,584, forward strand.
CATGCAACTATTTATTCCTGCAATTATTACAAAATCACCAATTAATACATTTTCGAAGATGTGGCTAGGTCCGCAATGCTGGATAACATCCGGTATTTTATCCATCGTAGCATGCATATTGGTTTTGTTCCTTACCGGTTTCGGATATTCCATCCATCGTCAGAGCAAATTCACCAAGTTCGTGTAGAGAGTTCACTTCAACGAAATGTTTCTGTGGACTCACACTTGTTGGTACAAGAGAGAGTACAAGAGAACGAACAAGTGTGAGTGCAACAGAAACATTTCGTTGAAGTGAACGCTCTACATGAACTTGGTGAATTTGCTCTAACGATGGATAAATATCCGAAACCAGTCAGGAACAAAACCAATATGGATGCTACGACGGATAAAATACCAAATACATTTTCTTTAAACTTGCAACGTTTAATTGGGCTGGCATTATAAATAAATAAAGATGGGTAAGGGATTATACTTGTTTACCTGAATGTGACTTCAATGGCAGCATATTCTGTTTCAAAACCTTAGCCACGCTTTCACATCAATTTAAATTTAAATCTGACTCATAATCCCCCCCCCCCCAGAACATTTCTGAAATGTTTACTTTTGTAAAAAAAAAAAATTAAAAAAAAATTGGCATTCTGCTCAACAAGAATTCCAAGTCAAGAAGAAAATTGAAGGAACCTGTTTTCGAAAAAGTTTCAAAACCAAAGAAAAAACCCTATTTTGTATTGTCGCACTTTCGGTTTACCGATTTCTTTTTGTTTACAAATTTGGAATTCAAACAAACAATGCTTTTTATTATACCTAATATTATTGGTGATAAAACTTTTATCTCTTACTCCAGTTCTCAAAATTATAATTGACAAATTTTATAGTTTGTGTACCAAATTTAATGAAATTCGTCGAAAACTGAAAAAAACTTTCAGTAAAAGCGCACTTCCGGTTTACTAATTTTCTTAAAACTTGGAATTTGGCCATCTATTTATTTCTAATTAATTTTGTTTGGATGATAGAATTGTATAATCAACTATGATAGCAGTTTAAAGAAAAACATAACCCCACCCCCAAAAGTGCCCTTAAATGAATTTTCCCAGAGAAATGTTTTAAATAAAAGTTGTAGATCTTTGTATGTTTAGTGTACATACTTAGTTTCAAGAAAATTGTCTGAGCCATTTTTGAGAATATCGCGAAAAAGTGAAAAAAATCATTTAGTAAAGTGGTAAAGTAAACGCACTTCCAGTTATGCGATTTATTTCAAACTCGGAATTTCAACAATATATTTAATTCTAATTAACATTATTCAGATGAGCGAATTGTTTGATAAACTGAAATAGCACTTTAGATGAAAACCTAATCCCACCCCTCCCTCAAAAGTGCCCTTAAATGAATTTTCCCAGAGAAATGTTTTAAATAAAAGTTGTAGCTCTTATATGTGTAGCTGATATACCATGTTTGAAGAAAATCGTCGGAGCCATTTTTGAGAAAATCGCCAAAAAGTAAAAAAAAAACTAGTAAAGTGGTACTTCCGGTTGTGGAATTTTGACAGATAACGTACTGTCAGATCCCATGGTGATGACTAAGCGGAATATCAAGTTTGAACTTTCTACGATTTTTCATTTTTGAACTATGCTGTTCACATACACACACAGACACACACACACACACACAGACCATTTGCTAAAAACCACTTTTTTGTACTCAGGGGACCTCAACGAGGATATTTCCGGTGAAAACTCGATATCGAAAATTTGACACGATTACAATACTTCCTCTTACTAGGAGTAAGAGAAAGTAAAAATATATAGTAAAGTCGTTCTTCCGGATTAGTGGATTTTTGTCTTGAAAGTTCGTTTGTCATGTGCGGTAGTGGGATGTAAATGGAGGTAATCGTACATAAACGAAATATTCCAACCTCGCGAAACGCTCGGAGAAGTTCCCGTTTCCGTGGGAACGTCGGTGTAAAAAGTATATATAAACACTCTTATATAGAAATGCAACGTTGTGTAAAAATGTCAAGACAATCCATCGACTACTTTTCGAGTTTTGCGGCGACAAACATACGGATGCTGAATTTTTATATAAGATTATCAACAGTACGAGGAAACTTATGTGAGTGTTCCACATCAATTTTTGTTTATCCAGCACACACAATATATCATTTGATTAGAGAAATTATGTGGAGGGAGGTCAGCTTCAACATAGATCTTAAGTAATTATGCCCTGATATCAACCAAAAATTCGTTAACCACAAATATTTCGTTAGGACATTATAAGCTGTTTGTTTTGGTTGACGCTATAGCTTGCTACTACATTTACACACACACACACAAAAGGGACACTATCAAATTAATAAAATTACAGTCAGATCAATATAAAACTTTAAACCTGTGACTGATTCATGTTAGCTCCAAATTTCACCAATTGATCTACAATTTTTTGGTTGCTCCATAACTGGAATCCATTGTAAAATAATCTCACAGTTGTTGTGGTTGTTTTACGCAGAGCGGGAAAGCATCAGAGATATTTTCCGTGATAGCTTGCTTTTCCGGTTTCGAGCGTTCGCCCATCCTCAGGATGTTTTTGTCAAAACAATACACAGAGCAAATTCAGTTAAACACTCCTTATTCTGTTAATATACACATTAACTTCAGTTAATATACACATTGCTCTGTGCACTGTTTTGACAAAATTATCGTGATGACGGGCGAACGCCCGAAACCGGTCGATGACCATAAAAAGAAGCAGGCTATCACGGATAATATCTCTGATAATCTCACATTCCTGTTCGGTTAGACTTTTTAACATTCTCTGCATTTTATGACTTATCTGATGGTAATAATATGGCTGTTGTGGTGGTTGGTTCCGCAGAGCTGGAAAGCATCAGAGACATTTTTCCGTGATAGCCTGCTTATTTTGTGTCATCGACCGGTTTCGGGCGTTCGCCATCTTCAGGATGCGTTTGTCAGAGAGGTGATAACACAGACTTGCACAGAGCAAATTCAGTTATACGTTCCTGAATGCTTATTTTTTACACTCCTTAATGTTATGTTTATAGAGTGTATAAACTGAATGTGCTCTGTGCAAGTCTGTGTTATCACACTGATGGGCGAACGCCCGAAACCGGTCGATGACCACAAAATCAAGCAGGCTACCACGGAAAATGTCTCTGATAATAAAATGGCCGCTAAGCTGCCTTTGAATCTATTGTGAGGGAAATAAAATACTATTCCTGCAATTTCTCCCCTGGAATTACTGCAACACGGGTGATAGAGAAACTTGGAATGATTCTCCAGCCTTTCTTTCTTTTCTTAGCTTTGCAGAACCATCCGTAAATTACCCGAATAAATAACACTTATTTATCCAGCTGGTCTTCTAATGCTATAATTTTGCGACTTGCCTTGGACCTTTAACATGGCCTCCATAAATTATTTTTTATTTTTTTATTTTCAGATTTGGCAGATTTAAATTATATTTGATGGAGTTAATGAAAGTTGGCCACTAAGTAGTGAAAATGCCTGCCAAATATTTTACTTCTTATGCCAGAATATGCTAAAGAAATCATAGCAATATCTGAGGCTTTCTTAAATTAAATAGATTCCAAGTTGTATTTTATGAAAATGAGTTTAAGAAAGGCAGTATTTTTTTTTTTTTGGAAAAAAATATTGATCATTCCTAACGAATTTAATCATTTCTCTTAACACATTTTATTGTTACAATATTATAGTAATTACAAGACAAATAGCTGAGAATCAATGAAAATTGACAATGTTGTCAAAAACATATAAATTCTAAATGTAATTCTACTAGTAAATTTTGGTAATTTATCCTAAACATAATAGTATAAGACAGAGACACTACCTGAAAGGAACTGAACATGACGTGTACATGCCTAGAATTATTTACTGTAACGATCTCTCTAGAATACCGCCCAAACATTATTTAATTATAAGGGTGAAAGCCTCGCCCAATTACCAACAATGAACTACTTCTTGTCCTTCACGTAAAATACGGAAATGATTTTTTTTTAAAAATCTGATGTGTCATACAAACTACTTTTTCGTATTATATTTCCAAAATTTTCTTTTAACTTCAAATTTGGGGGGAAAAAAAAACAAAACTAAAAACATATATTTTACAGTGTTTCATGAATGATAGTTAGAGGAACTGTATAGTACTTTGGAATGTCACAGCTTCTTTAACACAATAAAATAATTGAACAATATATTTTTAAAATGTTTCTTTTCATTGTAGTATATGGATGTAGTATAAAATCTGAACTTTCTGCCAGCTGTTCACACAAAACACCCACACAAGAAGCGAAAAGCCCAGTTCCAAAATAATTAAAGAAACACGACATGGATTTACCATAAATATAATTCCAATTGAAACTCGGGAAACTCAATTATCTCTAATAGCAATATATAAACAAATTGAACTAAAATTTAACAACGAATATGAGAGTTCAACTTCAAAACGATCCAACAGCTGCCATATTTTCAAGACAATTACTCGAACTCGGTAACGGCACTGCTCCTACAAATCCGGAAACGGAAAAAAATCACCTTCCCATCTAATTTCTACAACATTGTACATTCAAAAGAAAAATTAGTAGACAAGGTATTCCAAAGCATCGAAACAAATGATCAAAATCATGCATGGTTAAGCCTAAAAATCAGACTGAGCCACAGCGAAGCATGGTCGGGTTAGCTAGTACAATTTAAAAATTGACATTATTTCTTACACTTGAAATTTTAACTCAGTTGGTAGCTAACATAAATAAGATTTAGTGGGTTGGTTGAATACAAAAGGTAGAATAGTAATACTTGAAGTGCTTACTTAGTCCAAACGGTCAGGATGCTGCTCATATAAATAGTTATTTAATTTTTTTATCAGTATCTTAATATGAAGAAAAAGTGAAATTAAAAATGTCAGTGACTTTTCTTAACTTACACCCCCAATAAATATGAATAAAACAATTTAATCTGAGAAATGAACATAAATACCATTATTTCCATGTCACTTTCTCTTACGCTTGTCATAATTGAATTTTTACCAGAAATTTATACTTTGCGTAAGTTGGAAAAAATGTTTGTGCAAGCGAATGGTTGAATTGAAAATTTTGATGACATTCATTTTTATATTTTTATTAAATCTAACAAAATTTAACAATTTTCAAAATGAATTTGCTTTTAATAATGAGATGCATTTCTATAATAAAATAAAAACTAAAAACTAAATTACAAACGACAAATTTTGTGGTTTTCCAAGGACTTCATATAAAAATTTTGATTACTACGTAATTAATAAACCGTTGCGAAGTAGATAATAGAATCAAACAATTGAAATTAGCATTTTTTTTAATGGCGCTTCGTATTCATAAAATTAATTTTCTTAAAGAAATGTTACCGAAATACCTCTTTCTTGTGATCGACTCGTTTCGATATGAATCCATCAACATTGATAGTTGACAAGAAAATTTTTTTTTTAAATATCAAATAACTGAAATTCTCGAAAAACCCATATAATAAATCATCTCTATAATCCATTTTATTGGTTTTATGGGGAAATGAAAATATACTTTCAGAATACCAAGATAATCTATCAACATCATAAAACTATTATTAAACTTAGCTGAATCATAAATAAAAATAGCCAAGAATTTATTCAAATAGTAAAAATAAAAGGAAAAATTACAGAATGCGATCACAGAGATTTGTTAATATTTTTAAAATAATTCTTGTTAACAGTCTGCCTAAAAGAATGAGAATAACAACATCTGGTATTTTATCCATCGTAGCATGCATATTTATATTGTTCCTGACCGTTTTCGGATTTTCATCCATCGTCAGAGCAAATTCACCAAGTTCGTGTAAATTGTTAACTTCAACGTAATGTTTCTGGTACACTCACACTTGTTGGTTGTATACGAGGTGTAAATTAAGTAATGAGACTGATTTTTTTATCTTTTTATTATTCAAATAAAATTACAATTCAACATTGTCCCCTTCAAAGTAACTACCTTGGGAAGCCACACAACGCTGAAGACGATTCTTCCATTCGTCATAGCAGTGCTGGAACTCGGATACTGGAATAGACTTCAGTTGGTCGGTTACGGCTGTTTGAATATTCTCCAGTGTTCCAAAATGACGTCCCTTGAGGTGATTTTTCAATTTGGGGAACAAAAAAAGTCACATGGACTCAAGTCGGGTGAATAAGGAGGCTGAGGAGCCACAGGAATGTTATTACTGGCCAAATACTCATTCTTAGAAAGATTTTTCGGAACCATTTTTGCACAAATTTTTCTCAGCCCCAATTCATTAGTCAAAATTTGATGAACGGTTAAGTGAGACAAAAATTCAACTCTTCGCCGATAATTCGGATTGTCAAACGACGATCTGAACGCACGAGATCGTGGATTCTGCCAACATTTTCGTCGGTTCTTGAAGATGAAGGCCTTCGGCTGCGAGGCTCATCTTCAACTGATTCCCTTCCTTCTGCAAACGACTTAAACCACCTAAAAACCTGTGCTCTCGACAAAACATTGTCTCCATAGGCCTGGTACCAGTTTTTCAAACGTTTCCGTTGCACTGTGCCCAAGTCTGAAGCAAAACCTGATAGCACAACGTTGCTCGTAATTGATGTCACTCATTTTTAAAACGCACTGAAAAAACCTTGCTCACAAAAAAAGCCACTACGGACAGTGCAACAACTCTAGCATTTTCAAATTTGCACTGGACGTAAATTTGTATCAGATGTTTACTTGCCCTACCACGCATACACCGCGTCTCCAGTGTTGCCAGATCGAACACTAGAAAATCAGTCTCATTACTTAATTTACACACCTCGTGTATGTGGGGAAATTATAAGGTTATGAGATAAGGTTATACATAAACTTATAATCTCCCCGCACATATAAAACCAACAAGTATGAGTGTAACAGAAACATTACGTTCAAGTGAACTCTCTACACAAACTCAGTGAATTTATTTTGACGATGTATGAAAATCCGAAAGCAGTCAGGAACAATATAAATATACATGCTACGACGGATAACATATCAAATGTTATCCAGCATTGCGGACCCATCCACATATTCAAGAATGAGATTAACTTCACTTTATGACAAAATAACTAGTAAATATTCTTTATAGAATTTATCGGCTATAAAAGAGATCAATAGAGAAGCGCATAATAAGGAGAGAAAGAAACAAAAAAAAATTACAAAACGGAAGATTACAAAAGTTGCAATCGGTGCCTTGTCCCTAATATTGATTTAAATGAACTAGTTTTTCATACCAAAAAGAAAGAAAAAAAAAGCAATATTATTTGATTAAAAACTGAAATTTTGTTTAAGGATGTATGGATAAAGACCATATTAACTGACTACATGTATTATATTATATATAGAGAGGGGGGAGAGAGAATTGTTAAAGAATTTCATAAGATAATAACTCTTTGCTAACAGCGATTTCATTTTCTGTTATATTCAAGAGTGTTTAAGAAGGAGGAAGTGTAGATCAAACTATATACAGTTTTATTTGATGAGATTTCTCTCCTTTTATATATATATGTGTGTGTGTGTGTGTGTGTGTGTGTGTGTGTGTGTAATGTAGAAAAAGCTTCACTATAAGATAAAGTGGGTCGAGAAAGAAAGATGAGCTGCTTTGATTTGTAAAGGCAGTTAACCCAATATTCTGGAATGGAATTTTCATCACTTTCATTCAACTGACACTGAGATTTATTAAGTGTTTTTGTCTGTAGTGTATGCTTTTAAAATTTTAATGCAATTCTAAAGAGCGCTCCAGATCAGGAAATCACAAACTAAATAACATGGGATGAAACAGTTAGTTTAAGATCACTTCACGTTTTATAAACCATGGTTTATTGATAATGGTTTTTATAAACCGACGTTTCGCCCATTTTTGCAATAGACTTCTTCATAGTATTGTCGCCTTGAATACCAAAGTAACACTGGCTAGAAGCAGGGTGGGGAAATAGGGGTAGTGGGAGCGTGGTCTATTTCCTTCGCCATTTTACACATAAATGGCTGTAAGCTGTGTGGTGGGCTGGGCTTAATTTTCCCTTCTATGCATGTGATTGGCTGGTAGGTAATGAGCTCTAAGTCTCCCTTCCCACTGCCTTTCTGCCAAAGTTGTAGCCTTTTTTGCTCCAGAAAACCGTTAATCTTTTTTTTTACTCTCCTTTCGCTGAGCAGAGGTGCCTTGTTCTGCTCAGACCGAGACTAAAATAGTTTTTCTCTTTCTCAATGCCTTCTGTTTTGGCTGCTCAAGGGAAGGAGAGTAAATGGAATGGGAAAACAACTTATCGTTTGCCGGCGAAGTAAAGCAAGGCTTAAGCAGAAGGGCAGTGGGATGGAAGATTAAGACCTCGTCATTCGCCAGCCAATCACATACGGGGAGGAGAAAATTAAGCCCCACCTACTACCTTTGGGCAATTTATGTGCAAGATAGAGTAGGAAGTAGACTGTTCTACCAACCCTATTTCTAGCCAGTGTTGCTTTGGTATTCAAGGCGACAGTAGCCTGAAGCGGCCTATTGCACCGGCTACGGGCGAAATATCGTTTTATAAAAAAAAAAAAAGCCATGACGCGGTCTCTATACGTTTTTCTTTTATTTTATTGTTTATTAAACTTTTTTTCGCTCTTGGAGTATGCCATCTGATGTTAGATAAACAGATTCTCAAATAATATAATGTAGGAAAATAAAGTTGCCGGGATCGATGTAGGACCATAAATGAAAGAATAAGAGAGGGATTCCTAAATTATAAAAATAAATTTAAACCCCAAAAAAGTAAACAGTAAAAGAAAGAGATTATAACTTAATCGAAGCTACGTATATTAAATAAAAAAATTTTACAACTTTACCACCAAGTTATTATGCTTTTTTTCAATGGACTAAACTATAATTTATCGCTTTTTAGTTTGTTTTACTGTTAGTAAGAGAATAATCGTGTCATATTTTCGATAACGAATTTATCGAAACTGGAAATACACGTTTTGTGGTTCCCCTGAGTCCAAAAAAGTCGTTTTTAGAAAATGGTGTGTGTGAGTGAACAACATAGCTGAAAACGAAGAAAGTTTAAACTTGACATTCTGTTTAGGTATTACCATGAGATCAGACAATACGATGAGGCAGACTCTAAGTTATCTGCCAGAATTCCTCAACTGGAAGTACCATTTAACTGGATGATTTTTTTTTTTTTCACTTTTTTTGCGATTATCTCGAAAATAACTCAAACGATTTTCTTTAAACTAGGCACATCAACTACTCATACTAACAGCTACGATTTTTATTTGAAACATTTTTCCAGGAAAATTCACTTAAGGACACTTTTAGGGGAGGGGTAGAATTAGGTTTTCCTGTAAAGTGATATTTCAGTTTACTACACAATTCTATCATCTAAATAATATTAATTAGAATTAAATATGTTGTTGAGATTTCGATTTTGAACAAAATCGGATAACCGGAAGCGCATTTTTACTGAAAAGTATTTTTTCAGTTTTCTACTATTTTCTCTAAAAACGGCTCCAACGATTTTCTTTGAACTATGAATTGTGAACTAAACATATAAAGCTTTATAACTTTAATTTGAAACATTTCTCTGGGTAAAGACATTTTAGAGGTTTGGGGGGGGGTTATTTTTTTTCTCTAAAATGCTATCTCAGTTGATTATACAATTCTTACCATCTAAGTAAAAAATTAATTAGAATTAAATATGTTGTCGAAATTCCGAATTTAAAGAAAAAATCAATTAATCAGAAGTGTCATAAAAATCTGAATGAATTTCATTAAATTTTTATATACTAACTATAAAATTTGTCAATTACAAGTTTTTGTAAAATGCAGTAAGAGAAAGCTGTGTGTGTGTGTGTGTGTGTGTGTGTGTGTGTGTGTATTTCACACCAGATTTTTTTTTTTTTTTTGTATGTTGAAATTGGTGAATATAAAGTAATTCCAGCTGTTTATTACGCTACTATTTGAATAGAATTTAATTTATTGCCATTTTATTTTATTGTCCCATTGATTTTGTTAGATTTTATATTACTGAATTCCCGTCTATATTTTATGATAATCAGTTTGAATAAATTTTAATTATAATATATTTTGAAAGTGAGCAAATATATTATTTATTTAAATACAGTAGCAATAGAAAGATTTGAAAATTAATAAATTTATAAGAGTAATAAGGAAATAATGAAAAATAATAAATTAATGGAAAGTATTTATTATAGTTTAGTAAAATATATACCTATTTTACAAAAATTTATAATTTAAAAATGAAAAAAAAAAAAAAAATTTATTCTTGTAATAGTTTATATTTTTAACAATCAAAAAATTTATTTGACAAATTTATCTTCTTCAAATAAACTAAAATAAATAAATAAAAATACACTGTCAATGTGCCAATGAAAGTAATCCATAATAAATTTAGAAATACTTTGATAAACATAAATAGAAAGGGGGAGAAAAAAATAATTTTTTTTTTTTTTTTTAATGTATAAGGAGAGAAAACAAAATATTTTTGATAAAACTTTGTTGACGGAAGTGTGGTAAAAGATGATTGTCCTAGAAAACTTGGGGCTTAGAGTAATGAAATATTTTTTTCTATTCAATACCTATATTTATAGCTAGATCAGGGTTTATTAATCCATGGGTTCCACCACACTACTTGGGGTCAGTTAAGCTATATTTTTTTTTTTTTTTTTGGAAATGATCTTGAAATATATTTCAGCCATTTTATTATACTATATATATATTTTATGATGTAAAAATGGCGAAAATATCATTAAACCAGCACAAATCAAAAAAAATTTTTTTTAATTTTGATTCAATAATCAAATTTTATTGAATAAATTTGGTAGCAAATAAAATAAAAAAAGTTTAAGAAGCTTTTGAGGTACTTAAGAATATTAAATATTATCAAGATTATATTTAAACCCAAGAATTATTAAACCTGAAACCTTTTTTATAAATAAGCGAAATTTTTAATTTTGGACAAAATTGGGAATATTGAAAATTAATTTTCACAAATTCTACATGAATCAAACTGAATATAAATAATAGTGGAATTGAAATATAAAAATTTTATATTATATTTGGAAGAAAGTAAACGATAATGAATTGTTAAATGAAAGTTTAAAATTAATAGAATCATTATAAAATAGAATAAGTAAATAGATTTCCATAAATTCAACATTATTTAATGAATTAATTTGTGCCGGTAGCTGGGAGCAATAGAACATGCAGGATACAATACAGTAGGTTATGGAGGGAAATCTAGAGACATGATAATGGGTGGGGCATAAATTTATTAAAAGATGAGATTCAATATTTATTTAAAATATTAAAATAAATAAAAATAAATTAGAATAATTAAAAAAAAATATATATCTATATTCCACATATATTTATCCATAATATATATATATACAATTTGGGAAGTAGAGTGAGAGCAGATGATACTCACATTGGAGACAGTGGCGGCCGAGAGAGAGCGAACTGAAGTATGGAGAGAGACTGCGCTCAATATAGACCTGACCTTACTGCCGTCTCCCCACTACTGCACACCGCCTCCATGTGCCGCCTCCAAGACCATGACCTATTCCCGGGACCAGGTGTCTGCTGTGCGCCGCTATAGCAGCAACAATGTTCACTACTCACTCTATCGTTCTTCTACTACTACTGCCTATGTATACAGTTTTGTTACCAGGATTTAAACAAGAGCAAAAATAGGAAAAAATTATCCCTTCTAAAGCGCAAGGAGCTATAGATAGATGTAGGAATCTAATAAAAAAACATTTCCACTTTATATTTACAGTTTACTGAATCGCGCTTTGGTTCAAATTTTACAGGAAAAAACTCCTCTAAGACAAAATGATTATTGGCTTTACTCGTTACTTTTGTAATATTGTTATAAAACTATATCTTTCAGCAGCATGCTGAATGTTGCCTTGCGTGATTACTGGCTTCTCAGTAATCGTCCTTTAAACCACGCTATTGTATCTCTTTGTATGTGTAGTTGTTATACCAAGTTTAAAGAAAATCGTCGGAGCTATTTTGAAGAAAATCGTAAAAACGTAAAAACACTAACTTGTAAAGTGGTACTTCCGGTTGAGGAATTTTGACAGATAATGCACCGTCAGATCCCATGGTGATACCTAAACGTAAAAATATGTGTTCACATACACCACACACACAGAGACCATTTCCAAAAAACCACTTTTTTGAACTCAGTGGACCTCAAAACGGATATTTCCGGTGAAAACTCGATATCGAAATTTGACACGATTACAATACTTCCTCTTATTAGGAGTAAGAGAAAGTAGAAATTGATGTAGCGTCCAAAGTGTTGGATAAAAAAATTAAAAAAAAACATTTTATTAATAAATATAAGATGTGTGCTGAAAATAGTCAACGTTATCAACATATATATAAACGTTATGAACAAATAACCTAGTAATTAATAGTAATCTGGGATGCTAGGTCAATCAGCTGGATTATAAAAGTTCCTACATTTAAACAAATACTCATTTAATATGCAGATAAAATTATGTTCCCTTTGTAACTTAAATGAAGAAGATTGTTTTCATTTTGTAGCCAAGTGCCTGTAACGGCAAGAAAGAGAGAACACAAGCCCGACCGAGAGAAAACAGACTCTCTCTGGTACTCTCTGACATAAGCAGGCTAGAGTGGGGAGAACCTGTATATAAGCCAGTGAGAGATCTAGACATCATCTAAATTCAACCATACATCATCATGTCATAACTCTCTAACCCTTTATTCTATAAAATCATTACAGTCCAGTGCAGTTTGTGTAAGCTTAGGCTATATATAACAGTGTCTTCATATCTCGTCTAATTAATCAATCCCAATATCTCTCCTCAACAACTCCATTATACTGCCCAATACTAAATGAGTTCAGGATTAAATATTTCAACTAAAAAATAGCTTAGTGCCAGTGAATTTATGAATTGTTTATGTGGAGTAAAACTGGGTTGGCCTGGCTAATTATTGTAAATTTCCATGGCAATATAGGATACGAGTTAGTCCTAGAATTCAACTATAATTAATTCCAATTGTTCTGTTTAACGTAAAAAAAAAATGAGGTGCTGTTTTTATTTATTTTGTTCTAATATTAAAACATGTATTTCATATAAAGTTGGCAACTCCTCTGACGACGGTCATTCCACCAAGAGTATAGTCTGTCTGTAATATTATCATTTTGCTATATTGTATAATTTTTCAAATAGAAATAAAGACCCGTTATTATTATTATAATGGAACTAATCATCATCAAATTCCCCACATAAAAGCTGCTCACTCAATAGTACAATTGAGCCTCAAAGCGCACACATCAAATACCCACTGATCTACGCTGTCACGCTCACAACAATGTATTGGCGATTGAGCTCCCATCTAGAAGCTTCTGTCTCTGAGTGGCAGGAGAAACTGTATAAAAAAAGAGAACATCTGGGACTTTGATCCCAGTTTATCTGAAAAAAAGATTCCAGATAAACTTTGAAGAGAACAGTAGCCACATTCATTTTAAGGGGAATATTAACTTTAAAAGATTCCCCAAGCCATACTAGCTAATCCACCGATTTTTTATAATAATAGCCCTGTAAAGAACATTTTCAAAGTCGTTTTTTGTAATCCCAGAAAACTGAATCGGTAAAGTCACACTTCCATTAACCAATTTTGCTTCAAAAAAAGATATTTAAGTAATGAATTTAATGGATTTTAATATTATTATAGGAAGTATAATCATAATTGCAAGAAAGAGGCATTTTAGAGAAAAGCTTAGGTCAGCTAGCTTCCTAGAAAACTCTACAAATAATTTTTCCTGACAAGTGTTTCAAATAAAGTGATAGGGGGGGATTTGTTGGGTTGTTAACTGTGCAAGCCTTACTCTAAGTTTGAAGACAAACATATACGGAGCATGAAAAAAGAAAAGAAAACATAAACAAAAACCAGAAAAAGGAACCAGTAAAGTCGCATATCCTGTCAATGGATTTTGACCAAAATCTTCTTGCCACTTGAAACCACCGGCTCAAAAAAGAATATCTAGTTTCAAGTTTCCTGTAATTTTTCATTATTGAGATATTTTGTTCATATATCTCTCATCTCACTCACTCTCAATCTCTCTCTGTCTATCTGTCTATCTCATACACACGGACTTACATGCTTACATACAGACCACTTGCTTAAAACATTTATTTTATCCTGAGTAGTCTTCTACTCAGAAATATGTATTTCCAGTGAACATTCAATTTCCAAAACTTTTAACATTGGTTATGCTGTAAAAGAAAGTAAGTAAAATGTCCTCGATCTTTTCTTACTCCAGCACCACCACAGCTTCCAAAAATCAATTTATTTTGATAAAAGTTTCAAAAAAATGTGATAGTTACAGAAAATAGTTAGTAAAACTAAATTTGTCAAAAACCGAAGAGTGCTGCAAGAAACCTTATTTTGATCCGTTTAGGAAACCACCAGGAATCTGACATAAATATAAAATATCAACAAAACAATGAACTTGACTTATGGGAATTACAAGTTTAATTAATTGTTAATTTAAATGTAACAAATTTTATATACTATTAAAATAATAAAGAAATATCAGAAGATTTTTCTTGTTGGCCGTTAGTTGTAATATGAAAACAATAGTTGGCTTCTCGACCAATTGATGGTAAAAAAAACAAAACCAAAGAGTAAATTTTGTAATTGTTTTTTATTATGACAGTTCGACGTTTCAACAAACTTTGTTTGTCTTCTTCAGGAACAATACAAAACAAAATTATAACATGAAACACAAACATGAAACAAAACAAAAAACCTAAAATCTACAGACTTAGCATTACTACTGTAATCTCACCTATGTATTTGGTTTTTTGTTTGTGTTTCATGTTATAATTTTGTTTTTTCTTTAATTTTGTTTTGTATTGTTCCTGAAGAAGAGAAACAAAGTTTGTCGAACCGTCGAACTGTCATAATAAAACACAATTAAAAATTTACTTTTTGGTTTTGTTTTTTTTACCATCAATTGGTCGAGAAGCCAACTAATTATTGTATTCATAATAAAGAAATACAAGAAAAACATCTACTATAAACTTAAAATTTTAAATTCACTCAACTAATAACGATTGTGCTAGAATTACTTATTAAATAATGCGGTGTCCAAAAGAAAAAAATTGTAAGCCATTATCCTGCCAGTTATTGGATCCCTCGTTGACTAACAACATTCCTTGATTTTGGAATAAAAAAAAGAAAACTCCTACACTCTCGTTTCAAATTTGGACAAGTTATTAAATTTTCTCCTGTAAAAAAATTATGCTATGGACCGAAATAAATGGTAGACGGATGGAGCTAAGTCTGTGGGACTACAGGGTGGTTGTAAAAGAAGTTCAACGCATCAAGTTCTTCAATTTTTTTTTCTATTGTTTGACACGGGTGATGGTATGTGGCTGAGCGTTATCTTGCTGGGACGAAAAGAAGCTAGGCTATTTTAGAATACATTCTAGGTAGTTGTTAGCAGTAAAGGCCCCAGAAGTTATGGAAAGTCGGGAATTAAATTATCTTTCATAATACCCCCCCCCCAAAACGCACAATATCGACTTTTTCTCAAATTACCCTCTTGCGCCAATCGGAAATGCCGTTTGACCGAAATCCAACCATTGACAATCTATATCAGGATTTTGCCTGTAAATTCACTTCTCATCACATATCGCCTATTCTTTTGTAGAAGGCACGTCAGATGGGTTTTTTTTAAGAGAAGTTAGCAAGTATCCATTCTCCCATTATAATAAAAGATTTAACCCCTATCATTTATATAAAACCTTAAAAATATATGTTAAATTTATAATGGTGACAAACATGAAAAGCAAATACATTTTAAGTGACATTAACGTGAAAGGATTCTATTAAAATACATTCCAATCTAGGGGCGTTGTATATTAAGTTTCTTCCCCATTACTAGTTTACCCATTCAACTGATAATCTAAGTCTGTTAATAGAATTTCACTCTCTTATCTATCTAGGATAGCCGTTTAATTTATCACTATCCTAAACTTCTACAGACTTGTTGAAAATGATTGCGACCAATTAACACTCAAATTGTGACTAAATTACATATAAATCTATAAAATCAATGACTTTGTTCGACAAAATATTTTACTAAATTTCCTTTAATGTAAATTTGGACATTCTATAGAATAATTTTATATAATCAGCTCAAGATTAATTAGCAATAATAAGAATTATCTACTAACAATTAAGAGGTACAGAATAATTAGAATGGAAATTGGTCTTTTCTCAAGAGTTGGGAATATTGTGACTTGAGCCGAATATTACAATCATACATGTCTTCCGCACATATTACACTCACTGTTTTTCAGGATGGTTGGGAAATTTGTGCTGGGAAATATGGGAGAGTATGAAAGCTTGCTTTATTTTATAAGTACTAGCTAAACCCGACCACGCTTAGCTGTGGCTCAGTCTGTTTTTAATTATTAGGGAAGTAAATGGAAGTATGATAGATAACATAGATTCAGCAAGAAAACACATCATTCAGTTTAAAACCCTACTTTGTTTTGCTGTGAACTGAAAGGAAAGAAATGTTTTTAACTGAAAAAATGTTTTTAAGAGCTGAATGCGCTGTTCTACCTCCTTCCATCAACGTAGCAGCATTACATGAAGAAGCAAGTGCTAACGCACTTATAATGGATTTTAGCCGGTATAAGGAAATGAAGAATGATTTCCAGTTCCACCTGGAGCGTCCAAAAAGTAAATCCACCAGATTGGTTGGTCACACCTTGTATGATGGTATCAAATGCTATCTTTTGTTCTTGAAGGAGTTTCAGTGTATTTTCTTGGACGAATAGCTGTAAGTCATTTCTGGTGTATGATTGCTCTCTGAGCAGTTCTCTCTCGAATGTTGCATTGATTGACTTATTCGGTACTGTTGCTCTCAATAGTACCAACAGCTTGCCACACATTGCAAGACAAAGATCCTCAATGAAGATTACGCTTCATTGTATATTTCTTCTGTGAAGAAATCCAAGCCATGATTGCGTCTCTTGACGTATTCTGTGCAGAATATCTTAAGCAGAGAACGCGCCACGATCGCAAGCGTCTGCCTCTGTCTATTTCTGCCAACCTCGCGTAACGCTCGGAATTTCCCGTTTCCATGGGAACTTCGGAATAAAAAGTATATATAAACACTCTTATATAGAAATGTAACGTTGTGTAAACATTTCAAGTCAATCCATCGATTACTTTGCGAGTTTTGCGGCCACAAACATACGGATGCTGAATTTTTATATATATAGATAAAATATCAGATTTAGATCAGATTTGGGGGTTCACTAAGCTTCCAGATGTCTTAATAAACAGTGTGATATCACAGATAGTTTTTGAAGACATCTCGAAATTTGGAAACCGGCCTTTGGCAGAGTATTATGGAAAATTTCTCTGACAATATTTCTGCAAAGCATTACAAAAAAAAAAGAAAAAGACAAATGAATAAATTTATTACAACTATTAGTGTTATTATATTTATTAGCGCGTCTCCAAATGAAGGCATAACCAAATATGACTAAGTGGTAGAGTTTGAAAAACTTTCCGATTAATTGTGAAAGAAATTGCCAAGAATTGGTGATATATTTGTTTAAAATATTAGATATTTATCTATCTATCTATTCCACCACACTGTCTTAATTATCCTCCATACTAATTGAAGCAATTGGTAATTATACAGTGAAAGGAAAATTATAGGGACTTTTATATGACATTGTTAATATATTTTATCCAGAAAGAAGTCTTCGTATACGAGTATTTAGAAGGACCCTTATTGAATGACATAATTTGGAAGACAATAATAAATTGTTAGAGACATTT
This sequence comes from Triatoma infestans, assembly GCA_011037195.1. NCBI lineage: Eukaryota > Metazoa > Arthropoda > Insecta > Hemiptera > Reduviidae > Triatoma > Triatoma infestans. The sequence continues at coordinate 51,496 of JAAEAF010004210.1, forward strand.
TCCATGGTAGCCGGCTTCATGTTGTAGTCATCGACCGTTTTAGGGCGTTCGCCCATCTTCAGGATGCGTTTTTCAGACAGTGTGACAACACAGACTTGCACAGAGCAAATTCAGTTTACACACTATTTTGCTCTGTGCAAGTCTGCGTTGTCACACTGTCTGAAAAACGCATCCTGAAGATGGGCGAACGCCTGAAAACGGTCGATGACCACAACATGAAGCAGGCTACCACGGAAAATGTCTCTAATGCTTTACAGCTCTGCGGAACCAACCACCACAACAATAATAAATTGGTTACGATATTTTACCCAAGAAGCTTTTGCATATTTAAAATATTCTACATTAAAATATTTTATTTCTTATATTTAACCAATTCCATATTCTAACAAATTTATTCTATTTCTTATATTTATTTATATTCCAAATATTGCCACAGACAACTGAATCTGGTTCATATTTCGATAATACAAAATCTATTCCCCTGAGATGCAACAATAAATAGCATGATGGAAATAGCTTCATAATAAATAGCTTTCCACTAAAATAGCTTTATAATCTATTAGCTGCAGTTGTAGCTTTCCATATAGACGTTTTAATCTCAACTTCCCCCCACAAAGCTGCCTTTTTTTGCGGCAAAAAAGAGCTTATGCATCAGTGCCTCTTATGCATATAAATAGTCTTCTACTGCAAAAGACCTCATTAATTATAATGAGAGATGCTAATGATTATTTTCTTTGTTTAATGATGCTCCGTTTAGTGTTCTGGCAACATCGCTGAATTTCTTCTTAATTTTTTATAATAAGGTCGCTAAATTACAAACATAGATAATAATAATTATTATTATAGATACTAATATTTTTAAAAAATGTGGTGTTTACACAGTTTCTGATTTATTTATTAATTTATAAGGGCTTTTTAATCATTTAAAATTTCACATAATGAAAATATATTTTAAGACAAATGAAATATAAAATACAAAAAGTCACAAGTTCTGATAAACCTTTCTTTCTTTAAACTCGAAATTGTGGCAACACATTAAATTTTCATTAATATTATAGCAATTTTAATTAATATTATATAGTTGATTAAACTTGAAACATGCAGACGATAGTCTGAATAGAAATGAACTGTGATTAACTGGATGCAGGAGCTAAAATTCTCGAAAAAGTTAATAAGGCTGACTTTGTTTACTCTGGAACATACGAAGGGATCTATAAAAGTGCAGCGATCAAAAGGAATTCTTTTGGCCTCAAAAGCCATCCATAAGGACCCACCCAAATGGTACTATTTAGAACAGGCTAGCTCAGCACTTAGCCTACTCTGAGTTATGTTAGCGAAACATAGTCCCTAACGAGAAGTGAAAAGCTCCTTTTCAGCATATGGGAATGAAAAATACTGAGAAAAGTATTCAGACCAGTTAAAGTTGAGCAGGATTGGAGAATAAGTACTAAGAAAACCAAGAACAAGGAGAATCAAGAATTAAGAGACTTGTATAAGGATTTGGTTGGATTTATAAATAGGGGAAGGGCTTAAGTGGATTGGGCAAGTGAAGAGAATAGAGGATGAAGGAATCCCTAAAAAGATATGTGCCAGGCACCCAGGAAGACAGAGAAGAAGGAGGAAGGTCACGATGGTTGGAGAGAGACGGGAGTTAGGAGATGACGTAGACGGCCCAGGACAGGGCGGAGTGGGCAGTTGAGATTGAGCCAGAAAAGAGGAAGAAGAAGATTGTATAGTTGATGGAATCCGTATAATATATTGAAATAATGCTTCAAAGGAAAGCCTGTCACCCCTCCCATGTATGCAAAGTGCATGTAGAAAATAGACTCGAAATGTTTTCTTATAAATATACTACTATTTTCCATTCACAGCTATATGAGTTCAGTGCATTTTTTTTTTTCAGAACAGAAAAAGAAACTTTTCTGAGAGTGAAATTAAATTTTAATTAATAAAAAAATAAATAAATAAAAGTACTGGTAAAATAAATTAATGAAACTATTTAATAAAATGAAAGAAGAGAATTGAAAAGAAATTAATCCCAAACAATTATTACAGCAGCATTAGCATGCAATTTCTTCTCTACTACTGCAATGCGACTTTCTTGTTACAACATGCGACATTAAAAGAAATAAAAATTAACATAATAAACATACATACATATATATGTACATATTAATAAATTAATATAATATGTTATTTAATGTTAAGTTTAAACCGCTTTAGAAGTTTTATTATGGTGTTAATACAATCTTTTCATGTGAAGATGTTAAAGTTGTATTTGTAAAACATCAAAGCATGTTTGCATTCCTTTCATGGAATATATATATATACTACAAAACATCATCATCATATAGACATTTTAATCGTAACTTTTTCATTGAAATAAATAATCATATTTCCTGTGATCGTAAACAGCAAAATAGGCAAACATAGTTTTCTTGGAATTGGGCAAACATTAGAAAATCCACTCAAAAGTATAAATCTAATTAATTGATAGACATGAACGTATTGTTTACATTTTTAACTAAATACAATATTATACCACAAGAGCATATATTATGACTAATACAAATATGTTTGGAATCATTTAAATAAGGATCAAAGATCATATAAAATATTTATAAACTTTTAAAATAATAGTAAACAAAGAAATATTTACAAATCAAAAACCGGATATTCTCGTATTTTAATTCTCTCAAATGAATTCCTTATACTATTGAAGTATACTGCTCATTATTTTATTGCGTACGTATTTACATACGTAAATATTATTGTATCTAATGTTTAGTCGTGTAATATTCAATAAGCGTTCAAATTCATTCAATACAATGAGCGCACTATTTGAATACAAATTACAAGATTATTAATAACTGATTTAATAATTTTTCCAATATTTTATTTTATGTCATTTTTTTTTTTAACGCCCAGCCGTTAAGCAACTAAGCCAACTCGGCTTCTGACAGCCCATTAAAATTTTGTCCAGTATAAATTTAAAGAGGGGATAATCCTATTTGTTATGATATCGTTCGTGACGACATCCGTTAAAACGGGATATACCGGAAGGTGGCGACCATCTTATCTACCTTGGTTGCTCAGGGGTACAAACGGGGCCCAAATCCCGTTTAAATGATGATGGAGGTAATCATACTCTTTTAAGATGCGAAAGCATGCTACAACTTCTCATCTAATAGCCACTTTTTCAATAAAATTGTTAATTAATCCTTTTGTACACAAATTATATTATGATTTAATTAAACAACTATTTCAATTCAATCACACACAAATCTTGGTGAGTAACAAATATTGGTGAGCTATAAAGGGCTCTCGTTCGTGTGTATCAACTAAATTTGATCTGGCAAGTCTATGTTATCACACTGTTTTGACAAAATATCCTGATGAAACTGGTCTATGATCACTAAAAGAAGTAGGCAGTCTCGGACAGCAATTTTCAAAGTTATGTTTCCATATTTATAATTTTGACTAAATGTTTAAATTATCAATTCTGTATCAATGAGAAAATCTAAACTTAACAAAATAATTGTTGAGAAAAGCACAATTACCCCTCTCCCCCCAAAACTTCATTAAATAAACTTCCTCGAAAAAAATTTGCAAACAAAAGAAATAATGTCTCTCTCTCTACTCATAGTTAGTAAAAGAAATAATGAAATCCATCGGTGTTTTTATTGCGAAAAACGCAATAAACGGTTCTGAGTTTGCGAAAAGCGATTTTCTCTAAACTCAGAATTTTAGCAACATATTTAATTCTAAGTCAGGAAAGGGAATAGCTAAGTGGTTAGCATACTGGACTCCCACGCGGAGGACCCGGGTTCGAGTCCAGCTGTGCTGCCCTTAGATTTTTTTTCTTCCTAGGAGTCACTACAGCTTACTGTCTGGTGATGGACAGTGTTGTCTGTAACGAGAGAACACTGTCCGGTTGCCGGGCAGTGCACTAAGAAGACTCCGGGCGCCAATGACCATAGATGTTGACGCGCCTTATATTAAAAAAAAACAAAAATTCTAATTAATATTAACTGTAAAATAGCACTTTAGTGGGAGACATAACCCGACTCCTCCCCCAAAAGCCTCATTAAATGAATTTTCCTGAAGAAACGTTACAAATAAAAGTTGTAGCTCTTTATATTTGTACTTGATATAATAAATTTAAAGAAATTCGTTTGGAGCCATTTTCGAGAAAATCGCAAAATACTGAAAAAAAATTCACCAGTAAAGTAGTACTTCCGGTTGAGGAATCCTACAGACAACTTACTGCCGGATTTGGATGAGTGCAGTGGGTTGTCGGCAGTCTAAAATGCTCATTGGGGGCCCGGACGGCGCTCTGAGTAGCGGGGTCCGATGTCTTTCACGGACCTCCCTCAGATATCTGGTTGGATTCCTCACTGGGCATTGTGGTTTAAGGAGACATCTCTATATAATGGGACTCGTGCCTGACCCCTTTTGTAGAGTTTGTGAGACTGAGGAGGAAACACCCATGCATCTGATGACGAATTGTTTGGGTGTGAGGAGATTAGGTTTAGGACCTTCGGCCGGAATAGGATATCGGTAGAGGATCTTAAGCTGTGTCCTTTTAAGGTTTTGGTCCGATTTGTTCGGTCTGATGGTTAAAACCTGGGCCTGGATTTTCGTCCTAGACCCAGTGGTTGGTATTCTTTAGGGGTAGCTATATGGGCCCTAGGAGGCTTTGGAATATATGGGCCCCCCCCTTTTGTGAATAAATAATAAAATAATAATACTGTCGGATTCCATGATGATATCTAAACGGAATGTCAAGTTTTAAACTTTCTGTGATTCTCCATTTTTACGTTTTACTGTTCACATACATACATGTATACGTACACATAAACACACACAAACTCAGACCAATTCGCTATAAAACATCTTGTTCATATTCGGGGATATCAAAACATGTATTTCCGGTGAAAATTCGATATCAAAAATTGGACACTTGCGCAATACTTCCTCTAACAGCAATTAGTGGAAGTAAATAGATCAAGTTTCTCTATTAATAATTTCTATTGTTCAATTTTTATTTTTAAAAGCCAATCTATTCACGCTGCCAACACTTCGCGAAAGATGTTTTTAATCAATAATGTAAGAACTTTTGAGCTATCTATATATTCAAATTCAAAATAAAATATGTATATTGTTCAATAGTATATTGTTATCCTATTCAATATATCCTATACAATAATATCCTAAGTTTGTTTATTGGTTGCTTATGGTTACACCAAGTTCAATATAAAATGCTGAAGGCAATTGAAAACAAGAGCGTTCACATGGAAAGAACTACTTTATGGGACAAAGCAAATATTTATAATACATAACTGTTATATGATAAGAAGAATTCTACAATAGAAGGTAATAGAATTATCGATTTTTCCTTTTTAAAAAGTTTAATATGTTAGTACTTACTGAGACTAATAGAGTATATACTGACATGAATTTGACAATAAAAAATTATAGATCTTTTTATTAACGACTGTTAGAAACAATTCTTGCTCCAAATCTGCATTATCTATATTTTTCTACAAGCAGTGATATAAAGTTTTCTTTACAAACTTATATAATATAAAATATAAATTAGGTGTAAATAATATAAATAAAAGTGATAGGCATTAATCTGTGTGGACTGTATGGAAATTTCAAGAAAACAGTTAGAGCAATTTACAAAAAAAAAAAACACGTGAAAAACTGAAAACAAAATAAAAAATTCAATCAAGTTGCACTTCCGGTTGATGGATTTTGATCAAATCATTCTTGACCAGATGCGGTATTGATATCTAAACGGAAATATCAAGTTTGAGCTTCCTGTGATCTTTCATTTTTGAGATATTTTATTCACACATACACATACTGACAAGACATTTTCGCTGAAAACATTTTTTCGTACTCGGGGGGGGGGGGGCTCAAATCCGTAAATTTTACACAAAACACTTGAATGATAGTAATATTTCCTATTTAGGGTCTGGGGCTTGCCGTCTATTTTGATGACGGGGCGATCATTTGGTGATGCCTTTGGGAGTGGGCAATCGTTTTCCAAGCTGAGTTTATGCAAATTCTTTGCACGATTTGGATGAGAGGGTGCGTAACACTAATTAAAAGGTGTTTGTATCTGCTCGGACAGCCAAGCTGCGTTGAAGGCGCTTAATTCATGTGTCTTCACTTCCAGATTGGTGTTGGAATGTTCTAAAAGACTGGAAGATCTTTCTTCATTAAAGGATGTGCTTTTGGTCTGGTTTCCAGGTCATATGGGAATCTTTGGGAATGAGGAGGTGGATAGGTTTGCCAAATTAGGTACCTCTCTCCCTTTCATTGGTCCAGAGCCTGCTGGTGGTGTGTCTTCTGGCACATGTTTGTCAGATTCCAGGACGTGGATGACCTCAACCATAAGGAGGAGTGCAGTGGGTGTCGGCCAGTTACAGTCTAAGATGGTGTGGGTCGGGCTTTGTCTTAGCGGGATCCGTTGTCTTTCACGGACCTCTCTCAGGCATGTCTGTTGGTTTCCTCACTGGGCATTGTGGTTTAAGGGACATCTCTATACAATGGGACTTATGCCTGGCCCTTTTATAGAGTTTGTGAGACGGAGGAGGAAACATCCATTCATCTGATGACGGATTGTTTGTGCTGTGAGGAGATTAGGTTTACGACCTTCGGCCGGAATAGGATATCGGTAGGGATCTTAAAGCTATGTCCTTTTAAGGTTTTGGTCCGATTTGTTCGGTCTGTGGTGAAACTTACATGGGTAAAACCTGGGACTGGACTATTATTCCAGACCCAGTAGTTGTTATTCTTTAGGGGTAGCTATATGGGCCCAAGGGGCTTTGGATAGGGTAGGGTTTCGCCCTCCCCTTCTTTGAATAATAATAATAATATTTCCTCTTACGAAAGTAAAAAAACAAATTAATAAACCTATTTGATGAAATCTTGACGGTTCCTCTACAGAACACCAAAAGGCATGACAAATTTTTTTTTACTTTTTTAAATCAACAAACATCTTTCATACTCAGCAAGTTTCAATGCAAGCATTTTTATGAAAATTCTATTTCGAAAATCTGATACAAATATAATAAATCGTCATTCACAAGAGAAAGTAAAATAAAAATAAAAAGAGGTTTTAAACAAAAAGAATGGACCAATAATATTTACATATATAATTTTCTGTGAAATTATCTATTGCCAATTGTAATGGGTTTGTTTAAACTAATTAGTTTCTGTCACGCAAGTTTTTACAATTAGAAAACTAGTTATTTCATTAATCATTGTAAATAAGAATGTAATGCATGCATCTTTTCAAAAAGTAATTTCTTTCATTTTACCCAGTTATTATCTTAAATATTTTAAATAAGTTTTAAGAAACACTTTTATAATATACTTTTTCTTTTTTTTTATTATTATTATTATTATTTCTTATTTCTTAAAGGATAATTTCTGAATTATTTTGTTGTCAATAAAATAAAAGCAAGGGCAGAAATATGTAAACACAATATAAAACGATAGAATCAGCTATTCAACAATATAACTCAGCAATACAATATTATTAACAAATAGATCAGGAGTGTCCAACCATTATGGTTTTCTGGTCCCACATTGGAAGAAGAATTTTCTTGGGCCATACTTAAAATACAAAATTACGGTAGTGATTAAAGAAAGCTGAGTAGATAATTTTGTGGTATTTGCTGTTTCATTATTCAACTCATAAGAGGCACGAATGTCGTCTAAGAGAGAGATCATGTTTGATAATATTATTATTATTATTATTATTATTATTGTAGTTCGGGTGCCTAATGGCGCGGGACCTAAGCCTATGTGGCTCTTATCCCCCCGATACCCTCCGTAACCCCTTGATTAATCTCCCCCGATAACTTGCCGGTTAATCTGCAATATCCCAAGATATCCCTAAACTCCAACTCGCCCAGGCAATCCTGCGAGTTATACGAAACCTAGTTCCAGCGAAACGGGGACACTGACATAAGTAGTGATACACACCGTTTCCCTAACTCCGTCATCACAGTTCTGACAAATGGGACTCCGCGTCCTCCCCATGTTAAACAAGTGACTGGACACACCCAAATGTGTCCAGTCACTATCCCTACCAAGGTCCTCAAACCCGTCCTACTAAGAGACAGAAGATACTCCGAAATTCCCTGCTTGCTTGCCTTTATAAATCTTTTAGCTTGCTTGCCCTGCGTGTCCCCCCAGCGTTTCTCCAAAGCTCTCGTCTCCCAAAGTCTAATCTGTTTGTCGCGAAACGTCTTTGTAACGGCCAGGGCTGGTTCAGGACCACAAAATGGTAATGATGATCCCTCCCTGGCCAGCCGATCCGCCCTCTCATTGCCCTCTATTCCCGCATGTCCGGGTATCCAATAGAGATGCACCTACCCCTCCGAACCAAAGCGTTAAGCCTTCTCCTACATTCTCCCACTAATTTCGAACTCCACCAAGGCTTACTCAAAGCCCTTAGTGCGGCTTGACTATCGGAGAAGATCCGCACTTCCTTAAACTCTCCTAGCCACTCCCCCACAAGGTGGCAGCATTCAATGATGCCCACCACCTCAGACTGGAAAACAGTGGCCAAACCACCCAAGGCCACCGAACTCCCTCTATCCAACTCCTGAAACCATGCTCCCGCCCCCGACAGGCCAGTACCCTCCTGCCTAGAGCCATCTGAATAGCAACGAATAATGCCGCTGCCCGACTCCGTTGGCCTCGTAAGGTTATCATCTCCTATACTGCCAATCGTAATCTCATAATCTCTCTCAAATCCCCATTTCTTGCTCGTCTCATCAAGCTTGGATAGCAGAAATCGGTATCACTCGATAATATTATCTGTTTGCGATTAAAATAATTAGAAAATTTCCTAATTAAATAATACGTAATAATTCATTAATTTTTTTAAACATTGTCCCATAAAGTATAATAAAAATGGACAATGTAAAACTAGTGGGATATTTGATTTAATTAATTGAAATTTTTATTGAGAAAGTAATAATGCATCAATATACTTTTCTTGCAATTACTTGCTCACAAATGTAGGTGCTATCAAAAAAGTGATGATATAAATAAAGCATGTCAGTAAAGCGAGGGATATTTGTCTCTGAAATGACAGGATTCAAAAAAAAGTCCAGTACATGATTAAATTTCACATGAAATTGAACGTCAGATTTCCACTCTTCATATTTTATTTGAAAACTGGCAGTTTTTTGGCAATATATCTAATATGACATTAAAATGTAGAGCGCGTTCTATAACTGTTGAAAACTTAAATTAAACAAGCCATCGATCCAAGATATTTGCACCCCACTCCTTGGTGGGGAAAAAAATGTCTGAAATATATCCGAAACGATATTATTTAAAACATTGGTAAATTGTTTTTATTAGTAAATTTCATATTTAAAATTTAAAATTACTTTTTGAGACTCATTCGTAACTGTCCTGGGCCACAGATTGAGTAGCCCACCACTGATCTAGATAAACACATATATGCATACGATCTCCTACATAAAGAAACAGATCTATTAATAAATTCTGAATAACTTAATAATTTTTATTTCTATTCTTCATTCCATTAAAATGAATAATTTGAATTTAAAGATTTTAACCTCGTTGTTCATCCCTTCCCCCCACAGAATTCTTAAAACTTTTTTTTGTGCTAAACTTCAATGGTTCTTCGGAAATAAATTGTGCCTAGGTTAGTGTAAAGCTCTTTCAACGGCAATTTCCAAACTGTGTATGTGGTGGTGCTGAATTTTAAATCGAAAATACCTCGTATAACAGAACCTGATATATTATTAATGATCCAGATGCTGTTTATATGAATGATTGAATGAAGAGTGCAATCGGCCATTTATCACCTAAGAACAGTGTAAACCTTCTATAGGAAGGAGGACTCTACTAGAATAAGAATAAGAAGAATATTGGTAGAAACTGTCAAAATATATCATTAATAACAAACTTATAAATCAATCTTTCGAAAACTAGTTTATATGAACAAAATTTTCACGCTTTTAAATTGTTCATGGTAATAAATCACAGCCATTAATATAACAGAAAATAATTTTAAAATAAGGAAACTTAGTTTAGTTTACTTATATAATTCCAGACATGATATAGTTGACACAACATAAATAAAATTAGTTTATTTGCAGTTTTTTTAAATAGTATATATAAATTTTAAAAGTCACCACAACATACTAATATTTTGCATAGTAATTTGTATTGTTATTTTTAACTAACTGTGATTTGTTTTGTGAACGATTCACTTACTAATGTAGTGTCTGTAAATTTTAGCTTGATTTATTCTTTTACTAAAGTTTAAGATATAATTTATGAAACTAATAATAAAATTGATTATAAATTAGAAGTCATTTATTGATAGAAACTAAGTTTAGTATGCAGTAAGAAAAAATCATTACATCGAAGTTTCAAATAGGAAATTAATTAGAAATGATTTACAAAAATCTATAAGGGTTGTACACCACCAAATGTGTCATATAATATTGTTACTTTCTCTTACTCCTAGTAAGAGGAAGTATTGTAATCGTGTCAAATTTTCGATATCGAGTTTTCACCGGAAATATCCGTTTTGAGGTCCCCTGAGTCCAAAAAAGTGGTTTTTTTTTAGCGTGGTCTGTGTGTGTGTGTGTGTGTGTGTGTATATGTATGTGAACAGCATAGCTCAAAAACGAAAAATCGTAGAAAGTTCAAACTTGATATTACGTTTAGGTATCACCATGGGATCTGACGGTGCGTTATGTGTCAATATTCCTCAACCGGAAGTACCACTTTACTAGTTGTTTTTTTTACGTTTTTGCGATTTTCTCAAAAATGGCTCCGACGATTTTCTTTAAACTTGCTATATCAACTACACATACAAAGAGCTACAACTTTTATTTGAAACATTTCTCCAGGAAAATTCATTTAAGGGCACTTCTTGGGGAAGGGTGGGGTTAGGTTTTCATCTTAACTGCTGTTTCAGTATATTAGACAATTCTGTCATCTAAATAATGTTAATTAGAATTAAATATGTTGTTGAAATTCCGAGTTTGAAAAAAAATAGATAACCGGAAGTGCGTTTTTACTGAAATATAATTTCCAGTTTTCTGGTATTTTCTCGAAAATGGCTCCAACGATTTTCTTTAAACCAGCGTTGTTAACTATACATATAAAGAGCTACAACTTTTATTTGAAACTTTTCCCCTGATAAATTCATTTAAGGGGACTTTTGGGGGAGGGGGGTTATGTTTTTCTTTAAAATGCTATCACAGTTGATTATACAATTCTGTCATCCAAATTGAAATAACTAGAAATTAATATATGACCCAAATTCCGAGTTTCAAGGAAATTAGTAAACCGGACAGTTTTACTGGACAGTGTTTTCACTTTTCGACGAATTTCATTAAATTTGGTACACTAACTATAAAATTTGTCAATTATAATTTTGAGTACTGGAGTAAGAGAAAGTTGTGTGAGTGTTTCACACCAGATTTTTGTCATTATGTTTATTTAGCCTAACCCAAACAATAGTGTGTAATAAGTTAATTCTTCATTTCTTCACTAGAAAGGTACTGTTATTATTAACAGGTTGCAACAAAGCTAAAGACTGCAATTTCTGTTAGCAGTTGCACTGTCTTTTTGGCTAGACCGTATCATTATGAAACACTGGGTGCGTCCATTATTATAGCACGAGAAACAATTTAGTGCATCCCATTTATAGGAGATCATAAAAGAAAAGACAGCAATCTATTTATGAGGAGCAAATTCAGCCCAGGCTCATATTTCTTGTTTATCTTTAAAGTCCATAAGGCTAGGATCTTAGGCCTAATGATGAAAATTAGATCTTATGCCCCCAACAATGTACTCAGAAATAAACCGATTATCAGTAGGAAAATAATAATAATAATAATAATAGCAGCAAAGATATCGACCATCCAATATCTCACCGCACTGGCTGTCGCAAGATTCAAGACAAAAACTCATTACTTATAACACCGTTATAAAAAATTTTTTATATTTTTGAATATATAAGTAGAAATTTACAAAAAAAAAATTCTCTTACTCCAATTCTTAAATCCCTGAACAAATTATCTTGAAATTGGTCTTTTTATTATGTCTTAATTAATATGCTGATGATGTTATTCACCTAATTCATTATAACACATATTTATTCTGAAATGACACATTAGAATGCAGGTAATTTTGCTATTACTGTTTTCTCAGACACAAATTTTTTTTTTTTTTTTAATTTTATTTCCCAAAAAATGTCAGATTCAAAGAATGCAATCACATGGATAAAAAAAAAAAACGAAAGATTACTAAGCGAAAGCGAAAAGTTTCAAGAAAAACTACATTATTATTTTGGAGAAAAAAAACATGAAAAACTGAAGCGAAAAAGCATTTTATGTTGATCAAATTGGGAAGGCCTTATACAAACAAAATAAAATATCAAACTTGTATTTCATGCGGTTTTTAGTTGCAAAGTTTTAAGTTACAACAATACGTACAAAGATGGTATTTCTAAAAAATTCAATTCAAGATGAAACTCAAATACAAAAATCTGGTATGATCAAAGTACATCGTTTACAACAATAGGGTATAGAAAAAGATAATTAATATTTACGTGTGACTTTTAATATTATAATTATTTATTGAACATATAACTCAGTGTGCGTACCGATTTTTAAGTGAAAAAAACAAAATTATTTAAGTTTTGGAATTTTTTACCTTATATTATAGTCACATGGTATCAGAAAAACAATATTCAATATATATGTTTCAAAAGTATAAGTAAAATCCTTCAACGAAACGAGAATGAGTGCAATAATTATATTATTAAAAAAACTCACACTAGTCATCCTAATTGTAGGCTATAATTACACTTAAACAGTAAAATGTTCGTAAATAAAAAGTATAAGCTCCATAGAAATTCATACTTAGCCGCTCAGTTAAGGGCCACACGAAAGACTGGTTAGATTTGTTAGAAACGTTATACGCTCTAGCGGGACAACCATCAACTACTTCCACTATATAACCAATATTATTTGATTAAAGGGAAATGCTTAAATAAGAAAAGTGAATGAAATAAGGTGATATAAATACTCCCATAATAAGTAGGGCAACATTATTAAGGTATCCATGTGCCCGGGGAATATACAGATATTAGTGGCTTATTCAAACAGTTAATAGTGTAAAAATGTTACAATAAATTTGTTTTAACTGCATGAAAGAAAAAAAAAAGTACATAAAGTTAATTGTATAACTTGTTGTCTTTAAAAAAAAATTTAATTCATAAAATAATGTTTTACTTTAAGAATGAAATTTCACACTATTGAAGATAGATTACAAAAGCTTCATTCATAAAAATTATACCATATAAATTTTTAAGTATTTTAATATAAAATTGTTTCATATGAAACAAAAAACTAAGATATTAACATTTAAGTAATTATATCATAAACAAAGAAAATTAGCAAAGCAAAATTATTAACAGATCTAATACTCTCTGTATATTATTTAGAGAGAGGTAGTGTTAATAAAAAAACTTTTAATCTTCTTAGTTTTCCTAAACGTTTCAAGAATAATTCCCATTTATTTTCTAAATAATTTGAAACAAATGGAAGAGGGTAGCAAGTATTCTGAGTCCATGTTCAAAACTGTATATCAAAGCAATAATTATTTATGAGTAAAGAATTTCTAAAACAGTAATTATAAAAACACATATAATATATATGATAAAATAATGATTAAAAATATTGAATATATTTATTAAAAAATTATGATAGACAAAAATTATCAGTAGCAGAAGTAATTCACTATAATAGCTGCTGCTGACTGGCTGAAGGTCCTGTTAGTTTCTAACTCTGTTATCACTAACAGTCAATGATAAGTTACAAACTACAATGAAAAGGAAATGGATAAAAGGAACATTGAAACACAAAAACAGGAAACAGTAGTCCTTCTGACATAAAACAATCATACAGCATTTGAAACAGGTAAGATAAAATAACAAAAATGCACATAATTCAATAAGGCACAGAATTTGTTGCACTTTCTAGTCAGTGTATAATAAAAATTTATATGAATTCCTTTCTTTCTTAATTCTAATTTAATTTTTAAAAAGACTGTTACAAGTCACAGCTTGGGTTTTAATTTTTTTAGCTATTCAGTAGATTATTTTAAATCTGTTTATTACTATCAATTACCAATACAATAATTCTAATATTTCATTACTTTTTTTTACTTTCTCTTACTCCTAGTAAGAGGAAGTATTGTAATCGTGTCAAATTTTCGATATCGAGTTTTCACCGGAAATACCCGGCCCAAAATAGGGGGGGAATATTTTGAGGTCCCCTGAGTCCAAAAAAGTGGTTTTTAGCAAATGGTCTGTGTGTGTGTGTCTGTATGTATGTAAACAGCATAGCTCAAAAATGAAAAACCGTAGAAAGTTAACTTTTAGGTATCACCATGGGATCTGACAGTACATTATCTGTCAAAATTCCTCAACCGGAAGTACCATTTTAATACTTTTTTTTTTACGTTTTTGCAATTTTCTCAAAAATGGCTTCGACGATTTTCTTTAAACTTGTTATATCAACTACACATACAAAGAGCTACAACTTTTATTTGAAACGTTTCTCCGGGAAAATTCATTTAAGGGCACTTCCGGGGGAGAGGTAGGGTTAGGTTTTCATCTAATGTGCTATTTCAAATTATTAGAAATTCTGCCTTCTTAATAATGTTAATTAGAATTAAATATGTTGTGGAAATTCCGAGTTTGAAAAAAAATCTGATAACCGGAAGTGCGTTTATTTTAACACTTTACTAAATGATTTCTTTACTTTATCGCGATTTTCTCAAAAATGGCTCCGACGATTTTCTTGAAACTTCGTATATAAACTAAACATGCAAAGATCTACATTTTTTATTTAAAACATTTCTCTGGGAAAATTCATTTAAGTGCTCTTTTAGGTGAGGGGTGGGGTTACAGCTTCCTCTAAATTGCTATCATACTTGATTATACAATTCTATCATCCAAACAAAATTAATTAGAAATCAATAGATGGCCAAAATTCCGAGTTTTAAGAAAATTAGTGACGAGTTTTAAAACCGGAAGTGCGCTTTTACCGAACTTTTACTGAAATTTTCGACGAATTTCGTTCAATTTCGTACACAAACGATAAGATTTGTCAATTATAATTTTGAGAACAGGAGTAAGAGAAAGTTGTGTGAGTGTTTCACACCAGATTTTTTTTAATTAAACTGAGTTGAATTTAGACATGTTCGGTTTTATTCATGCAGCACCCCCACTTGCAATCTTCATGGGCCGCCTCTGGTTAGAATTATATGTTTGAAGGGTCAATTATATCTATGTCAGTTCATTAGTCAATTATATCTATGTAACTTGCAGTAACAGAAAGTTGTGTGAGTGTTTCACACCAGACTTTTTCTCAAGATTAGCCTTACTTTCACCTCAGATTGATTTAGCTAGTTATTAGAGGCTAGTTAGTGGTTTCATGTTAACAGATCGGACCAATTAGAGAGTTGGGGAATAACTTCATATGAACCACTCAAAGTATTTTTGTTTTCTTGGCACTTATCTTGTCCTCAACAGAGATAACCCAACATCTCGTATTGTTTGAATGCACTGCTTCAATCATTTGAATTAACTGTTTTTCACTAATATAGAACTTATTAACGAATTAATATGAATGTGAAAGCAGCTAAGCATTTATTAAAACATTAGATAATCATGTGTGCTTAAATGTTATGAAATTCAATTATAATTGAAAACAGATCAACAATTTCTCTTCAAAAATATTTTGTTTTTATTACAAGAATCAAATAAAAGTTGGTATTCACTTAATGGGTTGCACATTGGGATATTTGAGATAATATTATGAAATCAATAACTGTGGAAACTAATGTCCTGAAGATGTATAAACTGCAAAAACCAATGTGGCAATCTTCCAAATAAATCGCTGTCAACAGATAATAGCCTTACAATGAGAATAAGTAAAGGATTAGTCACTAGGAAATTAAGGCATGTGCAATTGAAATTTGTTGACTACCTATTTTATTACTTTATCATGTCTGACTATTAAGCATTTATTAGTAATTAACAATTTAACTTGAGATATTTATTTCTTGATTTCTTCTTCCATTTCTACCGTCTTCTTGCATTATTTTCTATTACTGCTATACCAAATTTTCGAAATTTAATTTCTTTTTACCGGAAACACACGTTTTGAGGTTACCTGAGTCCGAAAAAATAGTTTTTAGAAAATGGTCTGCTGTGTGTGTGTGTGTTTTCTTTGTTTTTAAATATCTTTATTACCATCATGCTCCGTTAATTTGAGCACTATATGAAATTTACAAAATATTAATACATGTATAAAATGCAGATTACAGCTTACATTTAAACTAAAATACATATTTATGCGGACAAAATTACTTATTATGAACATGGCTGTTACATGAAAACATTTAGAATTATTTACACTTATGTAAAAATAGTACGAAATATTAATGTGCGGATATACGACAACACAAATTAATGAAGGAAATTCACATTAATTAATTTGATTTAAAATATAGTAGCTATTATAGATACAATATTAACTACTCTTTTTTATTTGTTTATTATTTTATTTTTATTGTTATTATCATTTTTTTTTTTTTATATTTTTTTTTATACATAAATATACACATTTAATTTTTTTCCTTTAATAATCTTTTTATTTATTTATTTATTTATTTTATATTTCATTTTATTATTATTATTATTTCAATTATTCAAGAAGTAACATTACTATTGTATATGAATGTTATTACTCTTTTGACATAATTATTGAAGTGTGCAAAGAATCTTGACTGAAGCAATGTAGATTTCTGGGGAGGCCAACACTCGCTCTGAGTCACCACCTGCTGCATGAGTAACTGTTTCGCCGGCTGCAAGCATTCGCGTTCCCATAAGACAAGAGATGGTCGACTGTCTGAACCGAAGAAGAATCACATGTACAAAATGCAGTTTCGGTTATGTTAAATCTGTTCAGATAATGTGCTATTTTCCCATGTCCAGAAGGACAAGCTGAGTCAACCCATACCCAATGACGAAGTGGGGCATTTGGAGTTGGCGCTCCACAGAAGGAAGAAATTCTCTAGTGAGAGTAGCCGTGGTCGAATTGTCCCAGAGTTGCTGCCATGCTTCCATGCTGCCTTGATGCGCCCAATGTTCCAGTGCCGATTTGGAGTACTTGTTGTAAGCAATAGCCAAACCAGAATCCTTTGACGCTGCTTTTGCCATTTGATCAGCAATCTCATTTCCATCAATATCCACGTGGGCCTTCACCTATGAGAATGAAATTTTGCATCTATTCTGCAGTCTACAAAGCCTCTTCCTTATCAAATCGATTATAGGGTAGTGGATATCGTTACTCTGCAAAAGTCCAGGGTGATGCGACTATCTGTAGAGATTCTAATTTTTTCTCCCACACCTAATTTAAAGCTTTGACTATGGCTAATTGCTCAGTGTGTGTGTGTGTGTGGAAAGCGTAACTCAAAAACGGAAAATCACAGGATGCTGAAAAATTGGTATTTCATTTAGGTTCTATCTGGGAACGCAACAATAAGATTTTGGTCAAAATCGGTCAATCAGATGTCCTGAATAGATAGGAGTCGGACTTTACAGAATAGATTTTTTTCAGCTTTTTCTTGAAAACGGTTCCAACGATTTTCTATAAACTTCGTATACTCCATAAGCTTCCTTAGTCTTGACATAAGGCCGGTATACAAGTAAAATCCCCATCACCATTTTTATGGTCAGCCTAACTGAACACTATAAACTTACAATTTTAAATTTCTTGATTATATTTTAATTCATTAGTAAAAGAGAAAGTTTTGTGAGTGTTTTTTATTTATTTAAGGCGCGTCAACATCTATTGTCATTGGCGCACGGTGGAGCCTTCTCAGTATACTGCCGGCCTCCGACAGGGTTCTCTCGGTACAGACAGCACTGTCTATCAACGGACAGGTGGCTCATGGGAAGAAAAAATCTAAGGGTAGCACAGCTGTACTCGAACCCAGGTCCTCCGCATGGGAGTCCAGTACGCTAACCATTCCTAATCCAGTAGCTATTCCCCTCCCCCTAAGGGAAACTGTTTTCAATACAAGAAAATCGAATATCGAAAGTACGTTTTTACTGAAAAGTAATTTTTCAGTTTTCTGCTATTTTCTCCAAAACAACGCCACGATTTTCTTTAAACTAAGAATAAGAACTACACATATTTGAATATTTATTGGAAATATTTCTCCGGATAAAGTCATTTATGGGGACATTATGAGGATAGGCGGAGTTAATGTTTTTCTTTAAAGTGCTATGTTAGTTGATTTTACAATTCTACCATCTAATAAAAATTTTAGAATTGGTCTGTGTGTCTGTTTGTCTGCCCGTCTGTGTGTGTTTATGTGTGTGGAAAACATGCCTCAAAAATGATAACGCGCAGAATGTTGAAACTTAATATTTCTCGTTAAAGTGCTATCAGAAGACCTGAGAATAAGCTTTACATAAAAATCTTTCAACCGGAAGTGCCACTTTAATGTGTTTTTTTTTTTTTCAGTTTTTTGTGATTTCCTTGAAAACGGCTCCAACGATTTGCTTTAAACTTATATCAATCACACAGAACAAAGAGCTAAAAAATTTTATTTAAATAATTTATCCGGGAAAATTCATTTAAGGGTACTTTTTAAGGCGGAGAGTTAGGATTAGGTTTTCCTCTAAAGTGCTATTTCAGTTTACTAGGATAAAAAAAAAGTTCTATCACGTATAACTGGGTTACCCAAGTCGAGCAACTTTTTGAGAATAGTGGTATAATTAATGTGGTGGATTTTAGACGCCCGGAGACTTTTACACGCAGTACAATTGCGTCAGCGGTGAAGCTGCTTGAATCCTATTTGAGGGCAAGAGATCTTGAATCTCTTGCCAGCTCTGGGTTCAACAAGTTTTATGATTTTTCAATGGTGATGGATGTTGGACCCCAGAGATACTTTCTTAGCGGAGTTCCAGATTAGCTGGGGTGCACATAATGAGGATATCGTTAGGGATGGTAACATCACACCATCTTGACCGACCGTGGGAGCTCTCTCTGCAGCCTGGATGCGGCGGAGGATTTGGGGCATTACTGTGTCATTGTACTACGCTACTCACACAATTAGAGACGGAGTTTATGAGATCCACGATGCGAATGGAGAGTGAAGCCCATCTACATTACAAAGGGAATTTAAATGGTCGTGCACGAATCTAGAGGCGTATACAATTTTTCAAGTCTATTGTGGAAACTATTAAGCTTAAGAGAAAGTACACTACTCTTGTAACCAGTTTGCTGTAATATAATAAATTAAATTGAATTGAATTATTTCAGTTTACTACACAATTATATCATCTAAATAATATTAATTATAATTAAATATGTTGGGGAAATTCCTAGTTTGAAGAAAATCGGTTTACCGAAAGTCAGTTTTTTTTCTGAAAATTATTTTTTCAGTTTTCTGCTATTTTTCCCTAAAACGGTTCCAACGATTTTCTTTAAACTAGAAATTTAAATTACACATATAAAGAGCAAACATTTTTGTTTGAAACAATCCTCCTGGTAAAGTCATTTAAGCGGGCATTTGAAGAAGAGATGGGAGATCATATGATACTTGTAATTATAAACAAAATTCCAAGTTTCAAGAAAATTAGTAAACCGGAAGTGTGTTTTTACTGAACAAGGTGTTTTTTGTGTTTCAGGTTTTTTAGCGATTTATCCTACAAAAAAATCTGGTGTGAAAACACTCACACAACTTTCTCTTACTCCAGTTCTCAAAATTATAATTGACAAATGTTATAGTTTGTGTACCAAATTTAATGAAATTTGTCGAAAACTGAAAAAAACTATTCAGTAAAAGCGCACTTCCGGTTTACTGATTTTCTTCACACCCGGAATTTTGGCCAACTATTTATTTCTAATTAATTTATTTTCATTTGGATGATAGAGTTGTATAATCAAGTATGATACCACTTCAGAGGAAGCTGTAACCCTACCCCTCTCTTAAAAGTGCCCTTAAATGTATTTTCCCAGAGAAATGTTTTATATAAAAGTTGTAGATCTTTGAATGTTTAGTTTATATGTGTAGTTTCAAGAAAATCGTCGGGGCCATTTTTGAGAAAATCGCGAAAAAGTGAAAAAATCATATTAGTAAAGTGTTAAAACAAAAGCACTTCCGGTTTTCCGATTTTTCTCAAACTCGGAATTTCAACAACATATTGAATTGTCATTAACATTATTTAAATGACCGAATTGTGTAATAACATGAAATAGCACTTTAGAGGGGCAACCTAACCCGTCCAATCCCAGAAGGCCCTTAAATCAATTTTCCGGAGAAATGTTTCAAATAAAAGTAGTGCGCTTGTGTGTATGTGTACATGAATTTTCCCAGAGAAATGTTCTAAATAAAAGTTGTAGATCTTTGTATGTTTAGTTTATATATTACGTTTCAAGAAAATCGTTGGAGTTATTTTTGAGAAAATTGCGAAAAAGTGAAAAAAAAAATCATTTTAGTAAAGTGGTAATGTAAACGCACTTCCGGTCATCCGATCTTTTTCTAACTGTGAATTTCAACAACATATTCAATTCTAATTAACATTATTTAGATGATAGAATTGTTTAATAAACTGAAATAGCACTTTAGATGAAAACCTAACCCCACCCCTCCCACCGAAGTGCCCTTAAATGAATTTTCCCGGAGAAATGTTTCAAATAAAAGTAGTAGCTTTTTGTATGTGTAGTTGATATACCAAGTTTGAAGAAAAAAATCGTTGGAGCTATTTTTGAGAAAATAGCAAAAAAGTAAAAAAAAAAGAAAAAAAAAAAGTAAAGTGGTGTTTCCGATTGAGGAATTTTGACCATGGTGATATCTAAACGGAAGTTTCAACTTGTTACGGTTTTTCGATTTTTTGAGCAATGCTGTTCACATACACACACTCGCATAGACCATTTGCTAAAAATCAGCTTTTTGGACTCAGGGGACCTCAAAACGGATATTTCCGGTGAAAACTCGATATGACACGATTACAATACTTCCTCTTACTAGGAGTAAGAGAAAGTAAAAACTATTCAGCAAAAACGCACTTCCGGTTATCTGATTTTCTTCAAACTCGGAATTTCAACAACATTATTTAGTTCTAATTAATATTATTTAGATGATAAAAATTGTGTAATAAACTGAAATAGCCACTATTGGAGGAAAACTTACCTCCCCCACACCTATCCTTCAAAAGTGACCTTAAATATGTATTTTGCTGAAGAAATGTTTTTAAATAAAAATTGTAAATCTTTTTTTTAGGTGTTGTTGATATACTACGTTTAAAGAAAATAGCAAAAAAACAAAAAAATGAACGGAATATCAAGTTTGAACTTTCTGGGATTTCTTGTTTTTGAGCTATGCTGTTCACACAAATACACACACGCACACACATCATACAGACACAGACCATTTAAAAAAAAAAACACTTATTTGGACTCTGGGGATCATCTCAAAATGGATATCTCACGTGAAAATTCAATTTTGAATAGTAGGAATAAGAGAAAGTAATAAATGATGAAAAGGAAAAACATAGCCTGGTTTAAAATTGATGGATAAAATAAACTTGAAAAAAAAAAAAAATATTCAAAAATAAATGTCTGTTATGTTGTACGTCTGTACTGTATTATATATGTACATAAAAGAGAAAAATTTGTGTCTAACGAGCGTAACGATCATGCTTCACGAGATCACCAAACAATGTAAGTTTGGATATAATGTTATTAAAAAATATATATATATTTGTATATATCAATAGCAACAAATTTATTTTGAATGTACTGTACTTTAGAAATGAAAAACATCTTAACTAGAAAATTACATAATAACACTCATTTTAATTATAATATATATATATATGTATATTATGTTAAACTATTTTAGAAGCAAAGTCAAGTTTTTATTATGTAAATAAGATTCTTCAAGATTCTTTGGGCCACAATTAAAATAATTTTACTACTTACAAACTTACATACTAATACACTAAAGAAAATAAATTCATTGTAATTACAAACATACGAGGAGGGTATACTAATTATATATATGGTCCTGGCTGTTGAACTCTTAGATTACTTTACCAGTAATATTATAGAATCTTGTTTTCTACACACAACAGTCTTGAGACACTCACACAACTTTCTCTTACTGCAGTTTTTACATAGTTATAATTTGCAAATTTTCTTCAAACTTATCATTTATACTTTCTCTTACGCCCTAGCAAAACGGAAGTATTTTAATCCTGTCGAATTTTCAAAATTGAATTCACCGGAAATATCCGTTTTGAGATGATCCACAGAGTCCAAAAAAGTGTTGTTTTTTTTTTAAAATGGTCTGTGTCTGTATGATGTGTCTGCGTGTGTGTGTATTTGTGTGAACAGAATAGCCTCAAATACGAGAAATCCCAAAAAGTTCAAATTTGTTATTCCGCTTAGGTATCAATCACTATGGGATCCGAAAGTACGTTATCTGATAAAACTTCCTCAACCACTTTAATGAATGTTTTTTTTTCTTATTTTTTTGGAGGGGTTTTCTTTAAACTTAGTATACACCTAAACTACACCTAACTAGATTTACAATTTTTATTTAAAAACATTTCTCCATCAAAATGCATTTAAGGGCACTTTTAAAGAGATGTGGGGGGGGGGTAGGTTTTCCTCCAAAGTGCTATTTCAGTTTATTACACAATTTTATCATCTAAATAATATTAATTAGAATTAAATATATTGTGGAAATTCCGAGTTTGAAGAAAATCAGATGACCGGAAGTGCGTTTTTGCTGATTAGTTTTACTTTCTCTTAATCCTAGTAAAGAGGAAGTATTGTAATCGTGTCAAATTTTCGATATCGAGTTTTCACCGGAAATATCCCTTTTGAGGTCCCCTGAGTCAAATGTGTATGTGTGTTTGTGTGTATATGTGAATAGCATAGCTCAAAAAACGAAAAACCGTAAAAAGTTGAAACTTGATATTCCGTTTAGGTATCACCATGGCATTTGACAGTGGGTCATCTGTCAAAATTCCTCAACCGGAAATACCACTTTACTTATTAGTTTTTTTTTACTTTTTTGCAATTTTCTCAAAAAAATGGCTTTAAACTTGGTATATCAACTACACATACAAAGAGCTACAACTTTTATTTGTAACATTTCTCTGGGAAAATTCATTTAAGGGCAGTTATGGGGGAAGGGGTGGGGTTAGGTTTTCATCTAAAGTGCTATTTCAGTTTATTAAACAATTCTATCGTCTAAATAATGTTATTTAGAATTAAATATGTTGTTGAAATTCCGAGTTTGTAAAAAAAATCGGATGACCGGAAGTGCGTTTACTTTATTACTTTACTAAATGATTTTTCCACTTTTTCGTGATTTTCTCAAAAATGGCTCCGACTATTTTCTTTAAACTTCGTATATAAACTAAACATACTGAGGTCTACAACTTTTATTTTGAACATTCGTCTAGGAAAATTCATTTAATGGCACATTTTGAGGATGGGGTGGGGTTATGTTTTTCACTAAAGTGCTATCATTGTTGATTATACAATTTATTCTATCATACAAACAAAATTAATTAGTAATAAATGGATGGCCAAAATTCCGAGTTTCAAGGAAATTAGTAAACCGGAAGTGCGCTTTTACTGAACAGTTTTTTTTAGTTTTCGTCGAATTTCATTAAATTAGGTACACAAACTATAAAATTTGTCAATTATAATTTTGAGAACTGGAGTAAGAGAAAGTTGTGTGAGTGTTTCATACTAGATATTTTGTATTAAATATTTACTTGTATTCCATTTTATATCAATGGGAGAATCTAAAGTTAATAAATTGACTTTTTTGCGGAAAGCTTGTCCTCTCCCCCCAACCCTAAAAGCTTCTTTAAATGAAATTTCTCTGAAAATAATTGCAAACAGAAATGAAAGGGCCTGTGTATTGATGTGTTAGTATAATAAATTTAAGGAAATCCGTCCGTATGTTTAGGGAAACAATAGCTGCAAACTTAAAAAAAACTAGTAAAAACAAAAACAAAAAAAATTTGAAGCTTAATTAAAATTTATCATTTCATAATTTTAATAACCGCATTAAGAGAAGATAAGAGAAACCACAGTCATTAAAATGAAGAAATTTATTCTTACATTTGTTTTTTTTTCTTTTTGTTTTTAAATTACAGCTAACTTCCGGAATGCGATCGAATTTCCATTAATTACCACACGGCCTTAAATCGGGTTAAATGGAAATCTTCACTATTAAATAATATTCGAAAATTTGGGTGGTTCTTTCCATAATGCTGAAAAACTTCCGAGTTTTTTTCGTAATAATCTGGTTTCATTTTGGATTCATCGACCGGATATTTTGATGAACAGTGAGATTTCATATAAAGCAAAGTGTGTAAAATAACACACACATATCATTTTCAAATGTATGATAATCACGCTAATTAAATACAAGGTACACTTCTGAAGATAGGCGAACGCCTGAAATCGATCGATAACTCCTAAATATGAAGCAGACTGTCAAAGAAAAAAAAAAAAAAAAAAAATGAAATTATCCATCAAATTCAATTGTTTACAAGTCTTAATTTTTTTTCTGATACAAATATCTATCTAAAAAGGAAGTGGTAAAATATTACTGATTTAACCTTATATTTTAAACGATATATAATTAAATATTTTGAGAATTTTTTTAGGGGGTTATCTTTAATTTTGGAAACAGCTTCATAGGTGAACTTTTCGTTTTTCTCTTTGAAACGTACCATTTTTTCCTTCGACCTTGTCAGGTAAGCTAAGGCAAAAAACAAATTTTCACAAAGTTTAATTTATAAAGCAATTTTATTTTAACCATTTATGAAACCTGAGATAATTTATTCAGAAAAAAAAACCCTATGGCGCAACAGCCCATGAAGGGCCAAGGCTTGCCAGACGGCGATTTGAATAGGTGGGCGTGTGGTAAGCACGCCGCAGTTCCCACGCCATTTACGAGGGTAGGTCAAAAAATAAACCGGACTTTTTTTGTATCTATTTATTTATGATAAGAAATTACAAAAAAACATATTTAATATTTTTCAACATAGTCTCCTTTACACTTTACACATTTTTCCCAGCGCTTTGAAAGCTAGAAGATCCCTTCTTCAAAGAAGTTTTGAGGTAGACTCATCAGCTAATTGCGCACGAAATCTTCGACAGCTTGATCGTTTTCAAACCTTTTCCTTCCAGTTCTTCTTTCAAGGGCTCAACAAAAAGTAGTCACATGGAGATAAATCTGGACCGTACGGAGAGTGTTCAAGGGTTTTACAATGTGGTTCGACCGATTTGTCCCTTTGTCAAAGTCGCCGTGTCAGATGTAGTGGAATCGTTTATTGTGATTTCTATGCTATGTAGTAGATGTCTTGAAGAGGGCGGAAGTTAGTTTAGAGATTTTTGGAAGTTAGTGCCCGAATTACTAACACTGAATTTTATAAAAATAGCCTATATTTTTACAATAATTTAAATGTGAACTATTAACATGAAATACTTAGAAATAAATAAGAGATAAACAACTAATAATTTAAAAATGATTAAAATAAATAAACTAAGATGCACGACTATGAAATAAGTATAAGTAAAACCTGTATAGGGACGCGGAACTGCTGCTCGTATAACGATGTACTCGTATAATCTAATGGCGTAGTCTTGTATATTAATCCCCTCTTCCAATGGGGCGAAGTTTATATTAGTGTTAGCAACACTCACATCAAGACATCTGTCCTAGTGTGCGATCTTGTGCGACCTTGGTTAGTTCGGTGACCAGTGATTTAGGTCAGTGGCCAGCTTTGTCAGTGCTTGCTTTGATGTGAAGTATTGACCCTTGTATTGAAAAGGGGCTTTGTTTGTTTGGTCGCGGCCTTGTCTTGAAGACAGCGGCCGGCTAGGCCACTAGTTATAAATTATCTTTTATTCCTGCCATCCTTTGTGAAGATAGCAGGTGGCTGGAACCAGTTTGACATTGCTATGACTTTCATGTGTCATTACACAGAACTGGCGTTGTCATGAAGGACGATGACATCTCTGATTGGAATACCCCGTCTTTTGGTTCTGCAGGCTGCTTTCGCTGACTCCAACAGCTGGCAGTAGTAGGCGGAATTCACTGTGCGCAAAGTCCCGGTTTCAAGTCCACCATGATGCCCTTAGATTTTTTTCTTCCTAGGAGCCTCTACAACTCACTGTCCGGTGATGGTAGTGTTGTCTGTAGCTAGAGAACGCTGGCTGCTTGGAGGCCGGCTATGCATTGGAGATGGCTCCGGGGGGAGGCACAATAGATCTTTCATTTCGCAGTGCAATAATCCCCTACAAAAATCTACAATGGTTGGTTTGTTCCAAAGAAGTGTGAGTGTATAACAGCAACATTATGTTGATGTGAACACTCTACACGAACTTGGTGAATTCGCTCTGATGATGGATGAAAATCCGAAACCGGTCAGGAACAAAATGAATATAGATGTATAATGGATGTGTTAGGTGGAGAGAATTTAGGTCTGGTTCGATGATATAAGGAGACTTGGTTAACACCGCAATGTTTGGTGGAAGAAGACTTGGTTAACACCGGTTAACTATTATATTAATAATGAGACACAGTCTGTCTGGACTTTACAATAGAGAAAATGTTTAAGGTAGAGTGGTGTGAAAATGACACGTAGCGATTGGATGTATTGAACTGAATTCAACTGTCTTTTTATTATGGACTGTCCGTCGCTATATTTATACAGCTTCTTCCACTCCAGTCCGAGAGAGTGGTTGAGCTTCTCTTTGCTCTCTTTGGTTGCTGTTGCAGATGCTACGACGGATGAAATACCAGATAAAATTTGTTGTTAATATACCGTTAAATATTGAATTGTAGCTTTCCATTAATGAATGAGTGTAAAATAAACACTTTTTTGCCGTTTTGTGCCATAATCAATATAATTTTTTGAACCTCCAAGCGGTCCGCCACGTATCCCCAGGGGTACCACAGGTTGGAAATCACTGCTCTAAACTATCACTTTAGTACAATGTATGGTTCTCCCACCTATATAATATTAATATACAATTATTAGAGGCTTTACTAGAATTCCAAATTTGAAGAAAATCGGTTAATCTTCAAGTGTAGTTTTATATAAGAGATTTTTGAGTTTTTGAATTCTCCTTGAAAACGCCTAAAATGATTTTCCTTTAAACATGGAATATAAACTGCCCAGATAAATACCTATCACTTTCATTTTTAACATTTTATTTGTTATTTTTAAAAGTAGGTTTTTGGGTGGTTCTGAGAAATCTGCGACGTTAAATTTCAAATCAATATTTGAAACACAATTGTTTATTCAATATTAATTGGCACTCTCTTCTGGTGTACAGTGTATTCACGTCTATACGTACGTGGGCATGGGCACGGGCTGTCTTCCTCACAATCCTAATATATTTATGTTAAGACAAATGAGCAAATCCTTATATTTAAAGAAAAGTTGTCCTTTTATATATAGTTATATAATAATATATATATAATTATAGTAATAGTAAGATGTGTATAGTGTTTCACACCAGATTGTTTATACAAGTGGAGTTACGCAAATAATAATGACTGTCTAGTGTGATGGTATTTCATTATGTCGGTCTACAAAACGAAAAAACTAGTACTTTTGAAATAGAGAGCCAACAATTATTATGTCAAAAATCATTTTTAGGTTTCTCCGATGCTTGAAAGTGTTTATAATTATTTTAACAGATGATTCTAAAGTATACAACTTTATTCATAAACTAGCTAACCCGGCCAAGCTTCGCTGTGGCTCAGTCTGATTTTTAGGAAAGTAAATAGAAGTATTATAGTTAATATAGATTCAGCAAGAAAACATCATTCAATTTAATACCCTACTTTGCGTTGCTGTGCACTGAAAGGAAAGAAAGAAAAAATGTTTTTAACTGAAAGTCTTTTTTAATTGTAAAGCTAGTGAATGGACTACATTTTTTGTTTGTCCGTTTTCTGCATAAACATAAAGATCAGATGATTTACCGACTCTGGAGCATGCGACATTAGATAGAAGCTCATGAGAGAAGCATTCGTTTTCTAAATTCAAACCGCACACTTGCAACAGTTTCTCCTTGCGCTTTATTAATAGTCATAGCATGGTTCCAAATTGAATCGATTTGTGTTTGCAATCCTTTCAATGTTATTATGTCGTGTAGGGAGTGCTTTCAATGACTTTTGTTATCCATTGTGCATGTGGGTGTGCGGTATCGTCCTATCATCAACGTAGCAGCAATAACTGAAGAAGTACGTGCTAACGCAATATGGCCGTTTGAACGGATTTTAGCTCGGAATTTCCCGTTTCCGTGGGAACTTGGGAATAGAGGTACTTATAAGTAGTTGAGAAAGAGGTTCAGAAAGCGCGCCACCATCGCAACGCGTCTGAGTCTGTCTATTTCTGCCAACCTCGCGAAACGCTCGGAATTTCCAGTTTCAGTGAGAACTTCGGAGTAAAAATTATATATAAACACTCTTAT
>JAAEAF010004211.1:0-56557 GCA_011037195.1 Triatoma infestans
TCCCTTAATATTTTTAAACAAAAATAATTTTTAAAAAGTTCACAGAAATAATATAAAACTATATTAATAATTTATTAATTTTTATTTAAATTGATTTTAATATAAATCAGAATTTGATTAGAAAAATAAAATTTTGGATTTTATCAAATTAAAATACTAATTTCTTTCCAGGTCTTGGGCCTTTCGAAAAAGACGCCTATTTTTTTTAGATGCTCCAGTTCAGAGATTTTTTTAAATTAATTTAATTACGAATTTAATAATTATAGTTAAATTACGAATACGATATTTCCAATTAAAATCCTGGTATGTGTGTGATATTTGACCAGATTAGATAATAAGAATTTATTTTAGGTTTTTTTTTGTTTTGTTTTTAAATTAAACAACATTCTGTTAAGTAACATTGATTATAAAAGTTTCATAATGGTCGACGTTTACCTTCGGTTGTGGTTATACAGTTATACACTTTGATTGAGTTAATATTGTTTGGTTTTAATAGGGCAGTTCTACTTTTTTTTATATCTCAGATTATTCTGGATATAGTTTTCAACAAATTAAATGCTTAGCTGTTTCTGTAAAATATTTGGTTCTTAATTTTATTTGTATTTGGTTCTTAATATTATTGGTATAAAATATTTGATTCTTGGTTATTAATAACCTATTGACTTATTTAAAAGTTTATTAATTTTGTTATCTCTTCTCAATGTACTTTTCGTTTTTATTGCTAGCCATTAACTTCTTACACTTTAAATGCTGTCGGTTCATTTTTCACCTCTTAATTTTATTGAATGTACATCATTCTCTACAGTAGTTGTAGCAACATGCGTTTACTTATTTAAGCAACTTTTTAGCGTTCCTTCTATCTTCTAATACTGCATGCCTTGTAACTGAACAATTTTTTACCCCAGAATCTGCCTTACATAGTGGACACGACGCCTAGACGGTTAAAGAGAACCAGAAGCTCTCCAGAGTTGTCAGTTTCGAAAGTTAGTAAATTTACTCTAGAAGATTGTGATATGTCTCTTAATATAGGTGAAGTGGGCCAAATGTCTAAAAATGATCTGGTTGAATGCATATCACTTTTAATTAATAAAATTTTGGATAGTAGATTAACCTCTTGCTTACTGAGCAAGATGTAAGGAACTTCGGAATGATAACATTTCTCTTAAAGAACAAAATTGAGTATTGCGTGTGCAGATGGATGCTCTTGAAAAGATTGTCTTGAAGAAAAGAAATGTATAGAGGATATGGATTTCAAAACCAGACGAAGTAATCTTATTTTCAGAGGTTTGCAGTATAACAATGAGAGTATTTTTGCAAAAACTATCTGTGATTTCTGTTCTGAGGTTCTGTCTGTTATAGTTAATACCGACAATGTTCATGTTTTTCCGCTCGGTAGTAGAGCCTTTTCGGATAGTAGAGTATCCATCCGATACTCGGTAGTAGAGTATCGTCCTAATACGCCTCTGCTTGATGTTGTTATAATGCCCATGGTAAAGTGAAATCACTTCAAGCTTCCTCACGATTGAAGGACAAAGGTTTCTCTATTCATTACGACTTACCTGAGAATATGCGGCAAAAAAAGATTAAACTTCTCTTATTGAGAAAGTATTTATGCTAATAGGTCACTTAAAATTTCTGTTTTTACAGATGTCCTGAGCGTTCAAAATCATCGTTTTAATTGGTGTTTAGCAATAGGTCTGAGATACGGAGTTCAGGATGGTGTTGCTAAGCTAAGCGATCTTCTAGGACAGGATGTGTCGGACTTCCTTAATAAACTGCCATCAAATTCTCTTCTGCACGCCTTCTTTACAAAAGCCTCTTCTTCTTCTGTTTCTAGTTCCTGAAGAAATGATGTCTGCCGGCAGTACCAATGTTCAGCTATTTGTAATTTAATTTATATTATTTATTGCAGTATCAACGGCCTAAGTACTAAGGTATGTGATCCCCTGTTTCTCATTAATCAAAAAGTATCAGATTTTATTTTACATGAAACGTTGTCGCGCATTTCTACGCGAATTGATAACGGCGGGGACAATTAGTTGTGGGAGCCCCCCATACTTGTTTGAATTTTGACTGGTCACACGGTTGATCCAGTCGTATTTTTTACTGTTCTATTTATATGAGAATTCATGCTATTTTTTATTCGTTGTATACTACATTACAATTAGTGCCTTGCACAATACTGCATTGATTAAAGGATCATGTTGTCTAACACGTCTGATCTAGTAAGCGTTGCTTGCACTTACAGGGGTCCACCCCTGTGAGTTCAGTTCTGTTTCAAGTGCTAAGGCTAACACTGCTTGTTCCTTTTACTCCTGGCCACTGACGCCATCTTGAATACTCAGAACATGTCTTTTTCTCCACCGCAACTCAACTTTATTGCAGCTCCAAGCAGCTAATTCGTTCAACTGAATCTAATTTTATTGAAGACATCTCGTCACAAACACTTTCAAGAGGAGTTATTGCAACTTCGCAATTAATTCTTTATCAGGTTGGGACGCCAAGGGTGGTTTGTAAGAACAGCTATTTGGTCCTTTCCCATCCCAGTTTCCTCTAATTATTATTATTATTATTGCCAATTTCCACTTTAACATTCTTACTTCACTAGCTGAGGACTTGGCAACCTTAAAGAAGCATTTTACAATATTGCATATATTACTGTAATCATCAACTCAATTGGAACGATCCAATTTGCATCACTGTCAACTTCATGTGCAGTGTGATGAATTATTAATTTAATCTTTTATTTAACTCATTTAAGGAACTAGTACCAGTTGAATTTAATAGCTGAATAACACAGCCTTACTCAACAGTGTGGCCAGTCAGATATAGCACTTCTTCTCACTTCTCGTGCCCTGGGAATCTTCACATCCAGGTAT
Organism: Triatoma infestans; assembly: GCA_011037195.1. Taxonomy (NCBI): domain Eukaryota; kingdom Metazoa; phylum Arthropoda; class Insecta; order Hemiptera; family Reduviidae; genus Triatoma; species Triatoma infestans. The sequence goes on from JAAEAF010004211.1 coordinate 2,880, forward strand.
TTCTTTGGGTTAACTAAACTCTTTTTGCATGTGTTACATTAACGTCTGCCATCACCTATTTCAAGGGTGTATAATTTTATCATATGATCCTTAATTGGAGCTGTTACTTATCACAAGACATTGTGGCAGTTTACATACATTATCTTTTTTTTTTTGCAGTGATTCAAAAAGGTGTATTTTCTTTTATTAACATTGCTCTATTCTTTAGAGCTGGTCCTCCATTGATTAGAAGCTGGATCGTAGGGCTTGTTCTCGCATCCATAGCTTCGGACGCCAGTACCTAGGATTTGCATGTGATCTACATCACTATCCAGGCCATTACCAGTGCGTTGAACAACAAGTTGCCCGCTGAAGGCAGGAATCGGGTTATCACTGTAATTTACGCGTAGTGACGGAAATAAATGTACAGTTCAAAAGAAAAATTCGGAACTTATTCTTATAACCCCTTCCACCTGAATCCCAATCTTTAGCAAGTGGAATAATTCCCAGTAAATATTCCACAAACGTTGTTACAGATGACTATTGCTCTATAATTGCTTTAATGACACTTTTTTGGATACAAATTATGCTAGATTCCAGCTGTTAAATCTTTTAAATTTGGTAGAGCTAAAGGTGGCAGCGTGAATGGTATTAAATATAATTTGTTAAACTATGCTCAGTTTGTTAATATCACGGGCACCAATCTGATCTCTTTCAATTTTGCCAACAGTTTTCTATTTTTTCTACCTGTTATTATTTAAGTAGCACATCGTGGGATGATGATTTCTCTAAGCTCTCTCTATTTTTGGAACAAAGCTCTGATTGTAAATTTATTGTTGCAGGCGATTGCAACATAAGATTGGACTCTTCACAGCCTCTCCCGGAAGATTTAGTGATTGATAACAGTAAGTGCAGTTCCGTGAGAAAGTCTCAGGATAAGGTATTGAACCCAAATGGAAAGAAATTTTTAAAATTTATGTGATACTCACGATTTAATTATTTTAAATGGTCGTTTCTCTTCTGATATAAGTGGTGAGATCACTTTTGTTGGTGGATCGGGATGCTCTGTGAATGATATTAGCTGCGTCAGTTTAGACTGTATATCACTAATTGATGACTTCAGCGTTTTGCCTGAGTTCTTTTCCGATCACCTTCCTATCTCATTTGCTCTTATATAATAATAATAATAATAATAAATTTCTGTATTTATGAAATATTACAATTTGCTCTTATATCTGACTGCTCTTTATCTCAGGAAAGAGTTTTACCGTTACTGCCTCAATTAATATGGAGGCAGGATATGGTTGAAACATACAAAGCCAAATTATCGCTCGCTTCTGAATCCTGCACCTTACGTTGGGAAGATCCTCAATATATCGCTAATTCTTTAATAAAAGCCATTAAATCTTCTAATCCTGATCGTCATAAATTTAACTTTGGTAAACTGAATTTTAACAAACATTGGTTTGATTATCATTGCTTACTAGCAAGAAAAAAATCCTTTAATCTGTTAAAGATGTTAAATGCAATACTGAAGTAATTAACAGACCTTATATTGATTCTATCAAATCTTTTAAATTGCCCTCATTTGGTCATTCGCATATTTTTCCACTTTTCAAGAAGGGTGACATAAATAACGTTAGCAATTATAGAAGAATTTATTGCCTTGATACAATTTCCATGTTTTTCGTTTGTCTTCTTTTAAACGAATAGAGGCTTTTGTCGTTGAGAATGATTTATTTAATGAATGTCAGGCTGACTTTCGCAGAGGCTATTCTATGTTGACAATCACTTTACTTTGACTAATATAATCAACCTCAAAGAACCAGCTAATCACTTCTTCTTTTTTCTTTTTTTCAATATGTCTACATGCTCCATTGATATTACATGTGATAAGATTACAAAATTTACATTTTAAATATGCTGTGAAAATAAATTGTTAATGAATATGTACAATTTTGGAAATGAATATTAACTGCCAATAATAAATTCAAGAAATTACAATAAAATGATAAAATAGAAATGTTCAAAATTTAAAGTTTTTCAAAGTCCCTTTTATTCAAAAAATTGATGAATTCCTGCATGATCAACTGGTCTTCTGGCAATGGCCAACGTCTTCCAGTTCTGGTCTGGTCTAAGCCTAGCTCTGGCGTTTTCTAAGAATGGACAATCATATATTAGATGAGTGAAATCCTGAATCTTAGTACCTGTGGGATCACACGGGCAGTAAGGTGAATCTATAACATGAAATCTATAAAGATAGTGTCTGCTTGGACCATGTTCTATTAATACTTGGGTTAACCGGTAAGTGATTTTTGGATTTAGTTTCTGTCTAAGATGAACGTGTGCTATAAATTTCTTTGTAAAATTCCCTTGTTGTGAATTTTGCCACTTCATTTCCCACTCTTCAAAGCTTCTTTTCTCTAGTTCACTTTTGATGTACGACTTTGGAAAGTTATTGTAGGACGGCATTAATTGTATATCCTTAACTCCTTCTTTAGCAAGACGATCAGCTTCTTCATTTTCTGAAAATCCAGCATGTGATTTTATCCATTCTAATTCAGTCCTTATTTCTTTTGCTTCCAGATCATCTATTTTTCTGCGGATACTTTCAATTAGAGGAAAATGAACTTTATAATTTCTTAAGCTGTCCAGTGTAATATGGCTGTCTGAGTGAACCCTTACATTTCTTGAGAAACCTGAACTGTTGTTTTGAATCCATTCCAATCTCTTGCTAATTGCTAAGGCCTCGGCTTGATAATTGGAACACTTATTGTCCAATTGGAATATTTCTTCATGAATTTTATTGTTCTCAAAATAGACTACGAAGGCACAACCTACGATACCATCTATTCTAGAACCATCAAGACTCGCATTGCCATCAGTTTCCACCAAACTTTTAATTGATTTAAATTTTGTTGGGTGCATCCAGAGGGAATGGGGTACATCCTGATCAAAGTTTTGAAAGCCACTCATGTTAGAGATATGCCCTTTCATCACCATGTAAAGATCACATATTTCTCTTGCTTTAATTGAGATAGGTGTTATGCCTGCCACTATACATGAAGCCTCATAGGATATTGTTCTGTACCCTTTAATCATTCTGATAGCCATAAGACGTTGGCACCTTTCAATCTTTATTAGGCTTTTTTTTTTATTCAAATCTTTAATCCAAATAGGAATCGCATAAGTGAGCAATGACACAAATGCGCTGTCGTAAATAATTTTTAATGCAGAATATCCAAGGCCCCAATGCACTTTTGCCGTACTTGATAGACTATTGATGATTTGCATTACCCGATCCGTGATATATTTAATATGACTACCCCAATTAAATTTTCTATTTATTAAAACTCCTAAATATTTCAGTTCGGAAACAACTTCAATTTTTTCTCCGTTTAAATAAATTGATATTTCATTTAATGATCTCTTCCGAGTAATTTGCAGCACCTTGGATTTTTCTCCATTGAAACTTATTTTTCTCTCCCTTGCCCAGTCTGTTATAAATAGAACAGCTTCATTAGCTCTCATCTGTACATCCAAGTAGTTTTTTCCTCTTGTCATCAATAAAAAATCATCAGCGAAAGCAATAGAAGAGCAGTTAGATGGAAGTGTCAGTTTTAAAAGAGAATCATACAAAATATTCCACAAACCTGGCCCGCAGCATGAGCCTTGGGGGCACCCTTTGGTAACATCGACTGTACAGGTGTAATTACGTGTTATTATGGTTGCTTTACGATCTTTAAAATAGTTTCTTGTCAGATTGAACAGATTTCTTGGGCAGTCAAAGTTCCGGAGCTGTTTCATTATTTCAGGCCACCAAGCAGCATTAAAAGCACCTTTGACATCTAGAATAAACAAAACCTCTTGCTTCCTCTGCAGAGCCTAAGAAACAAACTTTTCAACACAAGATAGGGCGTCTATTGGTACCTTTCTGTGGAGTAAATCCAAACTGCCTTTGACTTAGACGTTTAGTAGAACTTAAGAAGTGCATGACCCGATTTATAAATAATTTTTCCAGAACCTTGACACAGATGGGGAGAAGACTTATTGGACGAAATTATCCGCTTTTCTGGAGTTCTCTTTTCCAGGCTTACTTAGTAAAATTACCTCTGCTTCCTTCCAGTTTTTCGGGAATATTCCAGATTTTAATCAGCAGTTGTACATACTTGTGAAGAGAGACGGGTATCTATTAAATAGATTTATAATTATGTCACTTGTCAGTCCATCCAGTCCAGGAGATTTCTTACGGTTGAAATCTTTGATTACATTGTAAATTTCTAGTTCTGAGAAATCTAGATCATTTTCGGTGCAGATATTGGAATATATTTCTTTTCTTGGTAATTCATGTTGTTGTAGATCATCAGATACATCATCATTAGGAAAAAATGTTTCCATTAATGTATTTAATATTTCCTGCATTGTTTCTGTCATTGAGCCATCGTTTTTCTCAGTAGTAGAAAATACTGCTGCTTTCTTCAACTTTCCTACTGCTACTTTGTACTCAGCACTCCATGGATTAGGAGCAGTGATGTTACTACAGTAGTTTTTCCACAGGTAATTACTGTGACAGTGAAATTCTAAAGTTTTTGCTCTCTGATTTAAATACTTTTATTAAGGTAATTAATTAAGAACTTTATAAAAGTGAAAAATAAACCAACTGCAAAACGAACGACTCCTCAACAAAAGGCCAGCTCACTCATCAAAATGAGTAAAAAGAAAGGAGACGTCGTGTTGCAGTGGACCCAACAAGAATGGAAGATGGTGAGTACAGCAATCTACAAAAAGCCGCGAACCAAAGATATAATTAATGCTTTAAAGCATTAGTTACATCTTTGGAGTAACATAGAAATTGATAAACCTCAATCTGAAAATACCTCAAATAGTATTCCAGTATTTAGAATTGGTACTGACAATTATCAAATAATAGAACAAATGGGCTCCACATTCGAATCACAATTATGTAAAAATAAATTCTTATCAATAATAATACTGATACTTATCAATAATTCCAAAGAATTACTTTGTATGCAGACGATTTAATAATTCTCGCTAGAAACTGGATAGAGGCTCAAAAAACTCAATATACTGGAGGAGTATTATGTAGAAAATCTTCTTACAGTTAACTGAAAAAACTGTCATCATTCCATTTCATAAGAAGGGTCGACTGGATAAGACTAAACAGTTAGCATTTAAAAATTCCCCACTTCAAATTTCCAATTGCTTTTTATATCTGGGAGTTCCTCTGTCCTCGTCGTGAAAGTTCTTCCAACATTTTGCATCGAAATCACTGATAGCTAATAGTGCCGTTAGATTCACTCTAGGTAGATGTAGATCAGATAACTAAAATTAAACTTTTTTCCGCTATTTCAGAATCAGTATCTTCTTTATACATCTGAAATTTCGGTCCCTCCATATGCTGACTACATGGAAAAAGCTCAATTATCATTTTTTAAATTCATCTTGCAATTACCGTTTAACACACCTAACCATCTTCTTAGACTAGTTAAACTGGACAAGTTAAACATTTTTAAAAGAATGCTAAATTGGTGCCGAAGTTGTTAAGTATGCACTCGAGCGATCTTCCTAGAATCTATTACAATCGACAAAGATACCTACTAAATTCAATAAATATCCCAAATAACTGATGTCAAGACTTAAAAAGTTATGCACCTACAATAGATGCTGAAGAAATCTGGATCAGTCGAGATTCAAAATTAGTTAAGGAAAATTTTAATAACATGGTGCAGAAAATGAAAAATCATTTGATCAGCAAAGATTTCATTGTGCCGCATCAATAATAAATTTAATCTTTATTACAGAAATATTAGTACATTTGGAAATGGTGAAGAATATCTCGCGGTTAGTAACCAAATTGAGACTTTCAGGAAAATATACGAACAGGCTTAACTATAAAAATTATTCAGCAAAATTTCAAATAGAATCTCCTTGTCCACTCTGTAATTTAAATTATGATAATATAATACATTTTATCCATGTCCCACCCTCATTTCTAAGAATTAGAAAGTTTTTACTGAATTTAGTAATTTACTGAGTAAATTTATTAAATTGAATGAATTATTTATCAATAAATTTGACAATTTATCAGACAGAATAATAAAGTTATTCATGATGGATGATAATAGTAATGACAAAATTAACCATATTTTCCTATATGTTACTAATAGCTTGAAGTTTAGAAAACTTGCCCCAGTATAATAGTACCACTTGCTTGCCATATTTTACCATTTATTGGAATATATAAATTAATCAAACTTCAAGCCTCTATTAACATTGTATATGATGATATTTTTTATTCAGTTTGCCATTTTTTCTTCCGATATTACTACTATAATTTATATTTTTTTGTAATGTATTATATCTAATTCAGTGCAAGGTTTATGTTGTATTATTCACTTCCTTAATTATGATATTCTCCTTTTTTTATTGTAATTGGTATTGTTATTATAACTGTTATTACGTTTATTATGTCTAATTATTTCAAATTTTACTTATATTTCTTTTGTAATGGCCAAACACATTGCTGTGAGATTGTACTTTAAAAGCAATAAAGTTTGTATTGTATATTTTTAACCAATCATTTTGAAACCACTGTCCTGTATTTTCTTGATCATGGAAAGAAAAGAAAATTAATACTAATGGAAAAATAATTAAAAAAAAAAAAAGGAATTTTTCAATAAGATTTATGTATTTTGTTTCAATAAAATACATAAGCATTAACAATAGGACATTTTATGTCATCACAGACAGATCTAGTTATTTCCTTATTTTTTTGTTTGTTTGTTTGTTTGCAAGTTTTATTAATTAATAATTAAATGGGAAAAAAATAATCCCCTAAGACTGTTTTCTTTTAATTCTAAAACTATTTACAACATTCAATATTTAATAAACAATTATTAATAAGAATCACAATATCGATTATTTGAAATGAAAATTTACAAATAACCATCATTAAATAAGGAAATTTTTATGGGGAACGTTTTATTTATTTATTTTTTTCATTTTTATAATTATTATTATTATTATTAGGATAGATGGTAGAAATTGACAAAAATCCATGAAAGTTTATTTTTATAAAACACTTAAGTATTGCTTTATTAGTAATTATTTTTTATATTTTATTATTATTTATTTAATCTAAATTTAAATATAACAAACCACCAAAATTCAAAAACGCATTCATTTCACAATATAAATTTACTTATTTATACCAAGAAAATATTAAACATTAGAAACATCAAGAAAAATTTAAAAATTGACATCTTTAATCAATTTTAATGAGCAAGAAAATTATTATTTTTAACAAATTGTACCTTAATTTTTTTTTTTCATTTATTTATTTATTTATTTATTTTTTTAGATTAAAATTTGGCACTACTTGTTTTTCTCTTTTTTATCTCTCCCTTTCTCACTCTTTATTTTTTTCCATATAAATAAGTTACAAGTTTAGCGTACATCTAAAAATGTTACTAACACATACATCATTTTTTATACAAGTAAGAAATACACAACCTAGTTTGAACTCTAAATTTTTTAAATTGACATTATATTAAGTACATATTTGCAAATATTTCATATTTAAAAAAAAAAAACATAAAACATTAGTTTTAATAAAATTTAATAATGATTGTTCATAGAGTATCTAGATTAATTTAGTAACATTCTAGAATATTAAAGGACCGGTTTTATAAAGCTATATTAAATTGATTGATTTTTTTTTTTTTTTTCTTTATAAAAACAAAAAAAAACACTTTTTTTGTTCAAATTGTTAATATTATTAGTTAAATAAACCTATATTAGTTAACATAAAATTTTTGAGCGAAGTTGTCAAGTACCATTGATTATTTTGTTAATCGATGCTAAATAATTTCTAATTGCTTTAATTATCTTAAATCTATATTAATATATTCAAGTTTTATCACCATCTTTATAATGATTAAATGAACGAGTGAACCAACATTGTCAATAACAGTCAAAAAAGTAGGCCAGTTAGTTTACTACACTAAAATATAGGCAGTATTTAGCCAAATCAATTTCGGACTATCACTAGCTATGAAATGTTAAAGATACTGCATTGAATGAAGGTTTTTTTTTTTTAGAGAAAAGTGTCATTTGATGAGTTTGCATTATGCGATAGTCTTCTCTGACTTCCGCCAACTGAAGACGGAATTCAAAATTATTGGAACACCGAAAAGAATTCATCACACTTGCCCCTTATTAACCCATCAGAGCTCCATTGAAATGTAGTTTCTTGAATTTATTATTACGTTTTCATTAAGCTTTATATTACGGAAGTTGCAACATCTGACTCGATTTCTGAATAATTATTGACTCCCATTTTTAATTTTATTTAATTTGTTGGTCATTCTAATTAAGAAATGACATATAAGAGGCCTAACAAAATAGGCTATTTGTAATTAAAAAAAAATATAGAAAACATAGAATTACTTTAATATGCACAGCAAATCTAGCATGTTTATCTAAAATGTAACTTCACTAACCGCAGGTTCATTATAAAATAAGGATCAATTGAAGAATATAACAAATTGATATCCACAGCAGTTTTATGCAGTGGGTAACTAGTAAAAAAATTTTTAAAATAACATTTTTCTAGGTGACATTCACAACAAAACAATGATGGATGTTACCATTCAAAGCAGATCGAAATCGATTTGGCGATCATTTTAATAGTTTCGCGAGGTATCCGGCAGATAAATAAACATTTTTGACATAAAAACATTTATGGATTATTATTATTATATCTTATTGTGGCCGACATTTACATTTGCAATTATAATTCATTTGACTAGCAAATTATTCAATTTGATGATTATAATTAAGATTCATGAGATCAATCTAATTACAGTTTGCATTTGTTTATAAGTTACATTAGTATAAATAAAATTAATCCCTCTATTTAAATAAAGTGTTAATTATTTTTACATTTATTTACAAATAAACCTACAGTTCTATGTTCACTGCTATCCTTTATTTAGTATAAAAAAAAGTAATAAAGTGAGATTCGGAATTTAAAGATGAAGAAAAAAAAATTCTTATTGAAGCTTTTCCTAATATAAATATATCTCAGTAACTTCAACTTCAAATTATTCTCGATTCTTTGAAATTATTAAATCTTGGATCAAATTATGTCGATCCTAATGAAGAGAAAAATATGTTGTCGAAAGCTTGATTAAAAAATAATTTTCTTTTTCTATAATTTCTAAAAATTGATCCAATCTTGTTAACAATGCTTTAGCTGGTTATTTATAGGCTGTTAATTTATGCACTTCTTAGGGATGATTAAAATGAACCATTATACAGCCAGAATATTGTATTTATTTTCTTATTGTTTAAATATGTTTCCCAACGTTTCAACACTTAACGTGTCATTTTCAAGGGATGCTTTATTTTAAATTACATATCTAAATATATGTTTGGTTATACTTTAATATATGTTTGGCTTCGTTATTAATGATTTTTTGAATTTTTTAACTTTTGTAACATTATATATGTTATAAGTCCATTTTATTTCTTTATTATGAGTCAATTTATTAAAAATTATTTATTCAGCCTAATTTTGATTTTTTGGTTCTTATGACCATGTGGTTTTCTATTATGTAAATCTTGTTTAATGTTATTTTTTATTATATGGCTGATTTAATTTGAATCACCTATCTCCTATGGATGTTCATGGTAGACTCCTTATAATAAAATCAGCCATATAATAAAAAATAACAAAACAAAAAATTTACATAATAGAAAACCACATGTTCATAAGAACCAAAAAATCAAAATAAAGGCTGAATAAATCATTTTTAATAAATTGACTCATAATAAAGAAATAAAATGGGCGTATAACACATATAATGTTACAAAAGTTAAAAAATTCAAAAATTTTTAAAAAAATCATTAATAACGAATCCTTAATAATTAAAGTATAACCAAACATATATTTAGATATGTAATTTAAAATAAAGCTTCCCTTGAAAATGACACGTTAAGTGTTGAAACGTTGGGAAACATATTTAAGCAATAAGAAAAAAAATACAATATTCTGGCTGTATAATGGTTCATTTTAATCATCCCTAAGAAACTTGTTAACAATTTGTAGCAATTAACTCAATATGAAAAAAAAACTTGATATTTATATTGCTTTGGTGTGACCCAAAAAGTTGGTGTAGTTTGGAAAGTGATCCACTTTTTAACTTTCTAAAATTCCTATGGCCTTAAAATTTTGATTTATGTACCTTGTTTCTCAAATTACTAGTTTAGAAGATCGCCTTTATACAGATCAGTATTTTCACATATCATTTCAATGTAAGAAATAATGGGTAAATCAGATTTTTGGAATCTTTTTTCAATATTTGATCCAAAATTGAATCTATATTATATATATACTTATATTTAAGTTTGAACATTAAACAAAAAAGAACTAATATAAAATAGTTCTTGATAAAACAGTAACTGACCTCCATTACGACTTAAAATAATATCGTAACCTACGCAATAAATTCATTAAAATGAATAATGAAATGCATTTTTCCATTTTGTTGCAGTAAAAGTTGAACTGTACAAATATCTTTACAATTACTTATCAGAAGTTAGATATATTTACACCTGGTTTGTAAGCAAGGAAAAAAAACTTGCTTACAGGAAACATCATTAAAAGTTGCATGCTCTTTTCCAGGGTCCCGGCCAAGAGGATGCATCTGACATTTACTACAATTATTTTACCAAATACTGGTTACTGATGTTTCAACAAACATCTCCCTCCTTTCCAATAAGATTGGCATTCTACATACTTGTTCAATAGATTTTGAAATCATATATTTTCAGAAATATGTAAATATCTAAATAACCATTAAACGAGGTTGGCATCATTCCGCAAAAAATTTAGAACTTTTCCTACAGATTCTTTATTTTAAAAATTTTTCGATACTAATATATAAAGCGTATCCCAAGAAAATATATTTCTTCGATCCCGGAAATCCATTTACTGCGCTATGAAAATAACTGATTCTGTCTCCAAACTTGCACTTTATATTGCTAAAGACAATGCCTTAAACATTAATAGATCTATTATTCATTTTTACAACGTGATAAAATAAAAAACATTTTGCCAGAGTACCAGATTACTAAACACTTATTTAGTATACCTAAAATAAACTAATTTTTCTAATTATTTTATAAAACCGGTCCAAAATAATATAAAAAAAATACAGAAAAAAGTTATATTATCTATTTCTTTGTAAATTTGAAGTTATGGCATTCTTTTTATCCATCATGTTTTTTTTTTTAGTAAATGCATTTGAAAGACACTATAATGCTATGTACCATTTTCTTTAGCCTTCAGCATTATTCACACCTCTTTTTTGCTTATTATTATTTTGTTATTTTAGTTTTTTATATTTAAATATAAGAAGCAAGTAATTCACACTTTAAACAAGACGTTTTTTTATTTTTTTTTTTATTTTGAGATCAAAATACTTAGAAGAAATAACAGAAAACAATAAAAGACTAACAAAAAATAAAATAACTAATCAAATAACTTCTAATAAAATAATTTTTAAAAATCCTAAACAGAAGCATTTAACATTTTTTTTTTTTTGCCTAAATCTACTATACTTATAAGCATTTTTTTGTTTCTAAAATAATTTTTAGAAAATTAAATCTAATCGATGTATAATATAGGTACACATATTTGTTTACATGGGAGAGAATTTTTTTTTAACTTCATCTGGTTTCACAACTATTCTACAATGTGTAATTTTTTTTTTTAAGAAATATATTTTTTGGTATATTGCATTAGTTGCCGGATCACAAAAAATCCTGAGCATGACAAGTGATTATTGAAAAACTTAGGGATTTAAGGATATCTGAAAGATGTAGATTGAAATTATTTTTTCAATCCTTTCTTTTGTTTCTTTATATATTTATTACAAAATGAGCTTTTAAAGTATTTAAACCAGGGAAAAAAACAGATAAATTAATTATATGATAATGTTCTGAGATTGTTTCTTTGTTTTTTTTTTTTAATTAATTTATTATTATTATTATCTTTTTCTTTTTTGTAAAATAGGTAACATTAAAAATTATAGAAACTTGTGAAGGCACCAGCCAGAATGATATATATAAGGGCGGATATAGGTACTATATCTACAGTTTAGTAGATTAATGACACATAATTTTTGTATTTTTGTTCATTTTAAAAAATTCTGTGTCATATAATTTAGAGCCGTTCATTTTAAATCTGAGGCAAATACCCAAGATGTATTTGGGTACATTGACAACATGGGCTATTCCTCTTCTTCTGTACTTGTCAAACTTAAGAATGGTGATTCTAATTCAATAAGTCCTGTAATGTTACATTTGTTTTGTATAATTTTAAAGATATAATTAAATAAATCAACAATGAAACAATAATCTGTTTGGATAAAGATTTCATTTCTTTTCCGTCTAATTAATTTGGAGGATTTCAAGCTTAGAAAGATTGGATTAGGCAGTACTAATATCCATATAGTGCTTATAAGGATGTCATTTTTACAATAGAAAAACCATATGAACAAAAATTGGTTAATACGACTACAAAATTTTAGAGACATTTTCCGTGATAGTCTGCTTCATTTTGTGTTCATCGGCTGGTTTCGGGCGTTCGCCCATCTTCAGGATGCGTTTGTCAAACAGTGTGATAACACAGACTTGCACAGAGCAAATTCAGTTTATACATTGACTAGTCTTTTTAATTGTATTTAAAACTAAACTCTTAAACTAGGTCAAAGGGAGGTATGGTCATGGTAGCTGGGTGGGAAAGGAACACGTGTTTGGGTTGTTAAATGGGCAAATTTTCCTTAAAATGGAAACAACACGTGGGGGTACAATTTTTAAACTCTGTTGTTGGAGGGAGATTCACTTGACAATTAAATAATCAGAATAACTTTAAAATTAAATTAAATAACGATTTCAAGCTAACACAATTTAAAATTAAGCGATTAAAATAATAAAAATTAAATATACATAAGCATAAAACAATTCAAATAATCAAACCAAATAAACAACCACAAAATGAAGCAGGCTACCATGGAAAATGTCTCTGATGCTTTCCAGCTCTGCGGAACCAACCACTACAACAACAAAATTTTAGATTAAATTATCATACCTGTGTCAATCAATGATAGAGGAGCCATTGAAGAGGAAACACATTCAACACCAACTCCGACACTCATTTGTATCTGTCAACAAATTATTTAATTTATTTTATAAATATTTACTAGAATAATTTACGATTCTTTATATATTTTAAGAAAATTCATCTCTGTTGTCAAATCACCCTTCGAATTTGCTTCATTCATTTCCAATATTCCACTAGTATTCAAAACTAGAAAAATGTTGTACGTTCAACATTGTAATATCATTCAAAGTTACAATTAATTTCATTCCTCCGGTTCACCCTTGCAGGCAGATTATTATTAAATCTTTGGAAAAAGCCTTTTTGAACTGGTGATTATGCTTTCTCTCTTCAGAAATAGTCAATTGGCATGTCCTTGGGTACATTTGTTAGCTTTCAGGCGTATGCATCACCACAATGTTCATCCTTAAGGACAAGCCCATTGGGCTATCCTGACTGAAAATCCAAATAGGGTTGATAATGAGATGTTCTGCTCCTGGTAAGATTTCTCACGGGACATTATCAGTTAAGGAAATATATCTTTGATATATTGCTTGATACATTTTGCACAGTTGAGAAACACTCATCTTATGCAGATTTTTGGGTTGTGAAGAGATCAGTGTGATCAGGTGAGCTATGATCGGAGCATCTTATCTGAGGAAGTAACTACACTCTTCCCCTTAAAGTTATTATTCTAACTGTTCGGACTTCGGACTCTGTTTTCTTAGGTATATTTGGTCTAGGAAGAGGTAACTGGTCTAGATCCGGGCTTATGTTATTTTTCTTTTAGATAGCTAAAAGGGCTAGTTTTTGCATAGCACTAGATCCTTGCTAACAAATAATAATATTTGTTAAATATTTACGTTTATGCATAATCAAAAACTTATTTAAATCTCTCCAAGGTAAGTAAACAATTTTTATACATCCCACGCACCCATTATTGTATAATAAAGATCTATTTACAGAGAAAAATATTTGAAAAATCATGCTTTTTTTTCAATCAAGAAATAACTAGACAAATTTTTATTGAAACTTATTTCTTCAAAAAAAAAAAAAAAAAAATGTAACTATTTTTAATAAAGATTACTTACCTCACAACTATCAGTAGTTGAAGTTGTAAGATATTTAGTTCTCATCAACGTCATATAAGCCCTTATTTTTCTCTGAATAAAATCCGGTATACCGAAACCTTTCAGTTCATTGAGACATAATTGTGGATTATTCCTGAAAAGCAAGAATCCAAACAAAGCAAACTATTATTGTCACAAATTTGAAAGCTTATATACTTCTTTTAAAACAGAAAAAGTTTATGTAAATTTGAAGAAAATCTTTTTGATACTAAAAATGTTTTATATAATATTATATAAAATAGATTTCGGTTTACCTATACTCATCACAGTTAACAATTTGTACAATATCATCCAGAAACATAAGTGAAATATTTGGTGTGCCCTGTATAAGTCCAGGAACTCTTGCTGTACTCAGCCATTCGCGATCATCTTGATCAACCATATATTTTACTATTTCAGGATGTTTCATACTTAGCCTTCCGCGTATTGCGCCAAGTCCCAAAGCCTAACAGAATATTAATTAAAAAAAAAAAACTATTAAATTACAAAGATAACATATTATTTTTCTTTTTTCTTTTAACGTAGAATACGTTTTTTTGGGAAGCACCTACTTGGTAAAAAGCAAACGTTTCTCACATTGAAAAAGCGAACGAACGTTTTCTCATAGCAGGGTTCTGGGGTTGAGAAAAACGTATTCTACACATGTTGCCCCTCCTGTTTAACTGTCTGCTGCACAAGGTATGCAAGACGCTTGAGATCGACCTCAATGGCACGCTGATTGATCGCACCTCTCAGATCATGGCGTATGCGGATGATGTGGTAATCATTGGTAGATCCCTAGCAGCCGTAAAAAGTATCTTCGTCACGCTGGAGCGAGAAGCCAAGCGCGTCGGGCTCCGCGTTAATGAGGGAAAGACGAAAGTGCTGGTGGCTAGGAGGAAGCCTCTGGTGCATCCCGCGACGTATTACGTCTTTGGGGATTACGAGTTCGAGGTTGTCTCCAACTTCCCCTACCTGGGCTCTATCATTTCGGACATAGCCGACGAAAAAGAAGAAGTCAGAAGAAGGATAGCAGCGGGAAACAGAGCGTACTACGGTCTATATAAAATAATGAGGAGCAGCCTGGTCAACCGAGGAACAAAGATCCAGATGTATAAGACCTTGATAAGGCCTGTCGTGACCTACGCAAGCGAAACGTGACACTGAATAAGGCAGCTTGTGAGAGGATTGACAGGTTCGAGAGGCGAGTCCTAAGACGGATCTTTGGGCCGAAAAGGGAAAACCAGAGCTGGAAAAGAAGGCCAAATCAAGAGGTGTACGCCCTGTATGGGGAGCCAAGCATCACCGCGTTTGTGAAGGCCCAGCGGCTGAAATGGTATGGGCATATATGCCGGATGTCCGAGGAAAGGATAGCAACAAAGGTGCTAAAAGGAAAGTGGCACGGCTCTCGCCCCCGGGGACGTCCGAAGACCAGGTGGGTGGACAATGTGAGGGCGGATATGAGAAAGATAGATTTAAGGGCCCACCTGGTGAATGATAGGGTTGAGTGGTCTACCCGCATAGAGCAGGCCATGGACCGTCTCGGTCTGTAGTGCCCATAGAAGAAGAGAAGAAGAAGAGACACATGTTGCAACTGTCATACGACAGATACCGTTTGAATTTTCTTCTTTTTTTTTTAATTGTTAATAACTAATCTTGTTTATTATTTGTTAATAAATTTATCAACTGACTTTGCTTGCACATGTAGATAAAATGAATTGTGTATTTTTCGTGACTCTTGATGGGTCCCATTTTACTAGAGGAGGATAAGATCTCTTTCGTTGGGTACTTTCCTTATCAGTATCTGAGACTTTTCGCTTGCGGGCATTTAGAAACTGCAAAAACATAAGTTATTAAACAAATAAGGAAAATTAGAAAAGTATTTAGACTTGAATTTCGTTTATAATTTCAATTAGAGATTAAACCATTCATTATAATCAAAATAAAAAAAATGGTGAAAAATAAATTCTAAAAGTAATCTACATAAAATGAAGTTGAAATAAAGACATTAATTTTTATCATATAGTTAAGTTTTACTCCCAATATGCATATAAAGAATTCAAAGGGCTGATTTCATTTAGTTTTTATATCAATATACACCATCGAAATCTGGAAATAAAAAATTGCATACAATAATTTTTGGCACGACATTTATTTTGCAAATCTTTCCAATTCATTGCATCTTATTTTGGAAAGCAAGGTGTACTGAATATTTTCATATCGGAGTTAAATTTACGCAAAAGTTGTGAAATTGACCTGAGATTAAGAAAAAACAAAATTGAGTACTGTCATCTTTGAAGAAACAAGGGTTTTCCCCTAAATATCTGTTTATGGAAATTATGACAATATGATAATTAAAATAAATTAGAAAAAAAAAAAACTTGGACAAATTAAAAAATTTGAAATACTTGATCTGAAGGCAAATTCGTTGGAGATGCATTGGAATTTTTATGTAAACTAACAGAAATTCCAGCACAATACATTTGTTTAGCTTCTTCCAACATTGCTCGACAAACTTCTCTAACCAGCTCTTCATTAACACTACCTGGTCCTAAATTTTCTCTTATATTTTTTACGGCTGGTTGAAAAAATTTCTAAACATAATAATAATATAATTAAAATTTACCTATTATTATTTGTTTCCAATAAGATATATATTTTTTTTTTTCAAGGAAAAATCTCAAATTACCTCCAAATATTTTCTTATAACTAAGTCTATTTCTTTATTAATAGTTGCTTGTAAATTTTGTCTTAATATATCCAGAGACTTTGCAGCACTAGTAATTGATCTGCACCTCATTTTGCTTAGCGGATGTTGCGCAGTACGTCCTATATTCTTGCCATTACTGAGCGCAGTAAGAGTAAGTGGTCTCAAATTAAAAGTATTCTTCTGAAATATCATAATTCAATGTTCATAATTCCTAGACAAAGAATGCTTTTTAAAAAAAAAAAATTAATTTACCCAATGGACCATGGTTACTTCTTTTTTATCATCAATTGCTGTAACGTCCATCATTTTAACATACCATGGAGCTTCACTATTCTGCAATTCTATGTTTCCAGTCAATAAAGTGTGACTTACAACCATCTAAAAAATAAATTTCATAAAATTAAAATCATATTGTTATTATTGTCTCTTGTAAAAAATAAATAATTAATTAATTTTTATTTATGAATATGTGTTAGGGTCTGCTGTGCTGGATACCATATATGATTTTATCCGTCGTCGCATGCTTCATTTTTATGTTTCTTTCTGGTTTCGGATTCTCATCCATGGTCAGTGTAAGGCTATTAATCAATTATTAGTCATAATGAGTCATAACATGTTTCAATTTTTGTGGATAGAACCACAAAAATAAAGCATGCTACGACGGATATAATTTTTATTTTATTTAAACGATTTTTCGACATAACGTAATAGATATTTATACGGCCTTGACTCTCTTTCTTAATTTTTTTCAAATTTAAAAATAATTTAAGCATTGCTTTTAACGCACTAGAGCTATTATGAGGAAATTTGTCTGATTATTGAAACGAGATGGCACTTTAGATGGGTTCAAAGGTGTATTTAGTTATAATAATTCAAATATTCCTTCTAACGCATTAGAAAGTTAAATTTTTTACATTAATATTCGCTTATAACTTAACAAAATAAATAAAATGCACTTTTTTTGATTCTGACTTTCAGCATTAACTTCTTCTATTCAGAAATTTATATGTTTTATGTTACATTATGTTAAAATAAGCAAGTTATTTATTGATTTAATTATACACAAATATTTTGTAATAATACACAAACATTTAATAATCTGAAGTAATATGCGACCAAAATTCGAATTTGATATTTCTTTTAGGTTGCACCAAATGATCCGAGAAGATTATTGCTTCTATACAGAATGGTTTTCTTCAGTTTCCAAAATTTTCTCGAAAACGGTACCAACGATTAACCTGATGTACTAACTCTACATATGTATATGAATGCTTATCATTTTTTTTTTTCGAGAAAATTGGGTTTAAAGATATTTAGGGGCATTTTAATGTAAGATTGCCTCAAAAATGCCTTATCAATATACTCTTCCCCATACAGTTTTAAGGACTATATGTTTACTATAAATTCCAAGTTCTAAGATAATTATAAATTGAGGCTGTGAGAACTGCACTATGAGGCATTGCACACTATTTTCATATAAGTTGCGTTTTTGAATTTGAAACATATGTGAAAACTATCCTACGTTGCTAAGTAATATACAAATAGTTAAACGAAGTCAATAAATACATCGCGTTTATTAGCTCTAATAAGTTGCAGGTAAGAAAGGATTTCCCTTTTAAATTTATTGTTTTCAAATTAATAAATTTCTACATTATGATGTAATTTATACAATACTTGCAATATGTTTTTAGTACATATAGTGCGAATATACAAAATGAGCATTGCCTAACGATGAAGCACCTAGGTATAATTTTTTATAATGTTACTTCATTATTTCCAATTTTAAGTCCAAAGAGATGTGCTAATTGGATGTAACACTTAATCTTCCCTCATTGAACGTAACTAATTTAGCTGATGCACTTGGGGTTATCCTAGTTCTTACAAATGTTTCTTCCTTTTGTTTAAAGTATCTTCTCATTTTGCAGTTCCACTTTAAAGTGGCATTTTTTTTACCAGTAATCTAATAGAAAATGTATATAAAATACTGGAGTTTCTTAAATAAATAAGAAAGATAAAATACAAATTGTAAACCATGTTTATTTGGTAAAAGCACCCAATTTATTTCTTTAAATTAAGAGTTTAGTTAGAGGTTTGTACTCTAAATAAAACTATTTTAGAAAACGTGATTAAGCCTTTGCTTATTTAGCCAAATATCTATGTCTATTAGTTTATTCTGTATAGTTCAAATTTATTTTGTGGTTTTCTTTCGCAATAATAAGACAAAAATCATTAATGTTCCGAAAGAAAATATATGCTTAGTCGAGAAAAATGAAATATTTAGATGATGACTTTAAAGAGGCATATTAATTATAATCTGGAAATATTTTGTGCGTTATTCAATTCGATTTGGAAAATCTAAATGAAAAATGCATCTACAAAGAGCTAGGGCAACATTATAATGCTTCAACCTTTTCTTTTTTTTTAAATGACTTTTACCTATTTCTTGGTAATAGAGGATATGAATCTAAAGATAATTATAAGATAAGGAAACAATATTAATAGGTACACTTCGTTGACAGAATGTTTTTCAGAAGTCTGTGAAGTAAGAATTAGGACTATTGTTCGCATCTATTTTTTTTCCATTAAAGTTGTAGAACAATAATCAATTTACTACAATTAAAGTTGTAGTAAGGTAGTCATGTGTTTGGGCCTTGGATTTTTTTTTTTTTAAGTGCTTTGGATTTTCTTCAATTATTAGTATCTCTTTAGCATATTGTTTAGAGACGTTTAACTTCCACTTTTTAAAGTTTGAGACAGTATATAAGTCTGGACGTGACAGAAACTTTAAGTGAAAGTCTACTTACTAAACAGTGATGTTGGAAATAAAATCAGTACTAAAATCGTCAAATTCGAACAAACTATGTATGAGGATAAGATATTTTCTTATCATACATACAGCCAGGAGGATGAAGCTGTTCTCGTCCGAGATTGTTCTCACCTGCCCTCTGGATATCCAACTAAACGAACAACATCAATAGCCAACGCAGATTAAGTCCTTTTATACTACGCCGCGCAACGCTGAATGACTGAATAACCGAAGTCATGGCATATGGAAAAAAATCATACATTCAGAAATGGATTCCGGTACTAATACTTGAATAATTAATTTCAAAGCAATTAAGGTTTAAGTAAAAAAATATATTTGATCCAAGTTGCAAGGATAAAATCAATTAATTGATGATATCTGAGGCTATCTTAGAAGTTTTAAATTTCATCTTGTTTTGTTTGCAAATAAACTACCTATGAATGATTTGTCTCACTTTCTGAGATTCAATAGCACAGTGTTATCGCCTCGGAGTGATAAAGGATAGGCTGAGAAGACTTTGTGGTGAATTTGAGAGAATATTTCAAAACTTTGGTGCCATTGGAAAAGACACAGATATTTTCAGTATGCCTTTAAATGTAGACGGCGAAACAGTGAAGTCGGATTGGCAACTTGAATTAACTTGAGTTGCAATGTGACACTCAACTCGAAAATTGATTTCCCAATCCTAAAATTAGTTTTCTATAAATGTTTGCCGAAATCCAGTTTCCAAATCTGATATTTCATCCCCCAAAATGTTATGATTACTTCATCCTATACAGTACGGGAAAAGGTATTTTCTACAATTAAACTTTGGAAGAGTTGTATTAAAAACCGACTGATAGATTTAACTTTACTAGTGCATCCCAGATTATAAAACACCAAATATGCAGATTTCAGTTTCACTCAACGCATTCTCCTTCATAATCTTTCTATCATTAATTGGGTATAGCATTTGGAGCAAGAATTTGGTAAATTGTGCCATTGTTGTTTTTAATAAATTGTATTGGGCCGCCCAATTTTTTTTTTTATTTGGCCGCTTACTAAAAACGTTTGCCCATCACTGCTTTACGCAAAAAGACTTTCATATAAAATACTTTTACTTTATTTCAGATTATTAACAAGAAAAAATGGCAAAAAAAAATAGTCAATTTACCTTTCCAAAATTTGAAGAAAAAGTAATAAATGATTCCGCAAAGGAAAAAATGTTGGATGAAATACTAAAGAGACTTAGCAATGAAAATCCAAATTTTCAGGAACAGAAAGTTAGAGAGAAATTAGAAAGATATGATCAAATACTTAAAGTAGGTTTTACTTTTTATTTTGCACGTATTTGCCAGGTACATATTTTTTTATAATTTTTGCAAATGTTGCTACACTTCTAAAACCAAAAATAAGAGTGTGTTTCCATACAGCTTCTTCAGTAGCTGTTGTCTTTTTTTTGAGTCTAGGCTTCATATCGTTTGCGAGTTCCAATATTGTTTTGAACCTAGAATTTTTGGATAATGTTGGCATTTGAATATAGTTGGCAATTTGTAAGTGAATGACAGCTATATAAGCTAGTCGACAATATGATAATGTGTCCCTAACAGTTTCCAATTGGCCGGCCTAAACCTACCCCCCCCCCAAAGCGAAGGAAGCATAATTATAAACCCAGATAGTAGGAAACTAGTAATAGAGTAATACAATTTAGTAATTTAAATGATCTTTGATATATAACAATATAATGTATATAATATATATAATGTTTTTTATTGCACGAAAAAAAACAAATATTTCAGAAATATGAGATTGTTAGGGAAGAAGTGAAGAAAAAAGAGTTAGCAGAAGAACAAGGAAGAGAAATGGATCAAAACGTAGAGCCAGTAGGAAACAAGAACGCTGAAACATTTCAAGAAAAAAAACGTTTTGATCCAAAAAATATAACAAATCCAAAAAAAAAAGAGCTGTATGATTATTTAATATCAGAAAAGAAAGTATGTGAAGGTATAAGCAAAGAAATGGAAATTCTTGAACAGAAACTACACAATGTAAATTTAAAGAAACCGAATGATGTAAGTAAGAATTATTTTTAATATAAATAAAAATCAGGTTGAAGATGGTGTGGTGTGAAAGGTAGAACCACAATTTTCTCTTACAGCATTTGTCATCTTCCAAATAATACATTTTCTTCAAGTTAAATAGAAATAGCTTATTAATAATAAGTTGGATATAATACAATTTTTCAATTTTGAGTTTGCGCTTCATACCGTTCTCAAAAAAAAAAAAAATCCTATTTAGGGGATCTCAATATATGCTATTTCCTTCCACTGACAACTTATTTTCAAATATCTCATATTTCCTCACAAAAATGATATAAAGAAAAAATAAATTGTTTTATTTATTGATTTCAAAAATTAATATTACACAATATAATTATTGTTTCAGATTGCTGTTCAACTTTTTGAAGATTCAAAACAAGAAATTAATCAAGTTTTAGAACATTTTTCAGTGCTTGAAACAGAAATTACAAATCAGGTACCAGAGCATAAAATTTTTTACAAAGGTAGCATTAATGTAGTCGTATTATTTACATTTTTCCTATTAATATTCTATTACATAATCATGTATTCTAATTTTATGAAATCAAATTTGATTAAAATTTCTTTTTATTTATACAAATAAGTAAGATAATTAATAATATATTGCTTTTGTCTTATTATTATGCTTCCTTCGAACGATTACAATCCATTTTCGTTTTTAATTTTTAAACGTAGCTTTTATTAGTACGTTTCAAAAATATAAAGAAAAATATTCTTTTAAAAGAAATGCTTTATATTATTCACTTTTCAGTTGAACGAATCCTCATCTGATGAATCTGACTTAGATTTGGACGAAGAATTAAAGGATTTAAAGGAAATATACTGTGATTTAGACAAAGAAATCGGACAGAATTCCGAGTTATAAGCAAAACTTCTATTATCTTCATATGAAGTGTGAAATAATAGGAAAATCCATCAGTTCCCCACACATAACAGAAGATAGTAAAAAATTTTTGTTTGTTTCGGGTCATTTGTAATAACTAAAATTGTGAGTTAATATGATATAAAAAAATAAATAAATAAGATAAAAATCCGTCGCCTTCAACTGTTGATTGTAAAATAATTTAATGCCACATGAAGACCTTTTGTTCTTAAATTGATCAATATGACTGTGAAACTACAAAAAGCGTTTAGATTTTGTTCGAGATACCATCCAGGACAAAATTAGGGAACAACTAAATATTCAGTTTATTGAAAAAATCTTTTGAAACCCCTTACTAACTTCTTTAATAAGTAAATAAAAATAATAGTAAGGAAAATTAAAAATAATCCCATAAACTAGAAAAAAAAGTATGAGAGAATTATGCCAACAATTCCTGATCGAGTCTGATTCAAAAAATTAACGCCGATCTCTAAAATAAATTGTTAATTTCAAAAAGTTAAATAAAATGAAACAAGCAAATACCTGAAATAAAATAAAATAAAATAAATACCTGAAACAAGCAATTTTAGATAAGTGGATGGATTTTTTAATAAAAACTTATTATGTCCAATCTTTTAGAATGAGAATGGTTTTCCACCGACACCATTTTACAATATAGTTATATTAAACGGATATTTATTTAAATGTCATTTGATCCTAAAGCTATAAAATACTTTTTTGGCGAAGCATGATGAGACTGCGTTTCGCAAGCAACGAGAAGAAAATAAGCTTTCTAATAATATTTGTCAAATATAGAAGGACCTTAATGCTTTTAAGTATCGATTGTCAAAAATTTATTTAATTTTAACTTTTAATGTCAATGTATTTTTTTTTTTTTTTGGAAAGAGTTGAGTACTACTTTAAACAACGAAAAAATGAAGAAAACTTCTGGTTTGAGGTGGTATGTCGTGGCTTATTCGAAGAATTTTCTTTCATTTTTTATTAGAGGATAAACCAAGTTGTTAATCCCTCGTTTCAGTTCAAACTTTACGTAACAAGTTTAATTGTCCAGACTGGGATTCCTTAAAGAAATATATGCTCATATTTTGAAAAATGAAGATTTTTCGATGTGTTCTGATATAAAAAAAAAAAAAAATCTTAAAAAATGCATTTGAATACAAATTGAAAACAAAAAATTTTGTATTGAACATGACCAAAACCTGTCGATTTATCTTGGGTGATCCAAGAATAAACTGCTTCAAGTTAAGTGCATTCAGGTTTGTTTTCCCAGTTAAATTGTGTGAACTTTTGTTTCCTCTATCTTGAAACCGTTAATCACAGGGATTAGTACAGAGATTATTAATCCAAGATACTGACATCATTAAAAACAAAATTTATTCTTCACAACTTATATTCCAAAATATTGTTTAAAACTGTGGAAAATAAGATCCAAAATCTAAAGAGCATCCCAGATATGTCTTCTTTGTATTTTATGTGTTCTTTTGGTCACATTTCATCCTTGGAATTTGGCGTTCTTACCTCGTACACTGTGCATCTAATATGTTCATTTACTGTGCTTTTAAATCTCTAACATCCACTGACCTCTAATGGTCGATAACAACCCTTTGGACAACCTAGGATAAGATCTTTTAATTTTATCAATTTTTTTTATTTATGTATTTACTTTATGAAATATGGTAAAGATATAAATTTATAAGTTTGAAGGGATTGTTTGGAATAAGCGAACATTTTTTTCCCCCCGAAATTACTGTTTCATCGAACAGCTGTCTTAAACAGGGGTTTCGCAAGAAAGCTCTCTCTTTCTTGCTGTCATTTGCTACTAAATGTCATTATCCTTTTCACGTTTTTATATAGACTTGATAAATGCAAAAATGTAACTTCAGGCTCAAAAATTCTACTTCAGTATACTTTATCAGTTTACACTGACAATATGAAGGTATTTAGCTAATGTTGTCTGTTCAGATCAAAATTTTAAAAAACCACCTAACTCACCATATTTAGTCAAATCTGACTTATGGTTTTCCCCAAGTGAAAAAGCACTTGAGAAAGAGGTAATTGATTCCCGTTTTTTAAAGCTTATTTTCAGATAAATGGATTGACCCTTTAAGTCAATGGAAAATCAGTCTTACATATTGAAGCAGGAAAAATGTAAACACCGATGAAGGATCTTACTAAAAGAAGAACCCCTGTTCTTTCATAATATAACCATCTATGTTTCTTCCAATAAATTGCATGCATATCCATTATTACTATCAGTTATTATCTTAAACATGAGTTAAATTAATTAAATATTAAGGGAAAAATTCATAAATATATAAGCAAAATTTTGCAGATTGTTCGAATATATGACACCTATTCACATTCAGTTACCTTTTATTTTTACATTTGCAAAAATATTAAATAAAATTTTGAGGGCTTCTTGTTAGCTTTCTTAATACTATTCCTTTTTTTTTAGAAATTTTTGGATTATATCATTTGATATAAATGTTTCTGGCTATACATGGTGTGCGATAAATGTGTTTATTTGCTTGCATTAAGTCAATGATTTAAACAAACAAAATAAAAAATTCATTTATCAAAATTAACCATGCTTTAAGTGAAGAATATTGTAGAAAGAAAATTTGACAGAATAGTGCATCCATATTGTTTTCGAGTTTAGCCTGATGCAAACAAAGCTCATATGTTTTGACAATATTCACTGTTACAACCCACCAAAATGTTTGGCTTCAATAACAGAAATCGTAATATTTATAATTTCTTTTAAATTCTGATTGAGCCTCTTCTACAAACTTCATTTTATTTAGCCATTTATTGCTTACTATTTCGTTTAAATTTTGTTGTCAAGATGCAAGCAATGACCTATTCTACAAATAGAAGTTGTTACAATTTTAAAGGTGATAACAATCAAGCGCCCTAAAATATAAAATTATACACTGCAAATGCTTAGTAATATACTGTCGTCCAAAGGATTCATGGAAAAATCAGAATGGATTTTATAACATATGGATCAAATGTTAGTAGAAATTTTTTGAAAATTATATCCCTTCAAAATTCTGAAGAATTGTATTAAATTAGCCTTGAAGAGCAGAATTTTCGAGAACAAATTAGGTTACATTTATTTGCATTATTATAAATTATTTCTTGCTCTTGCTTAGGGCTAACTTTCCTTATTTTTATATAAAATATATTTGCCCCCTTTATCAGAACTTGCTTGTATATTTTTGTTAAAAAAAGAAGATAACTAGTTTATTTCACTAAAATTCAAATTTTGCTGCAAACGTTAATTTACATTGCCTTTAAGCAGATAAAAATGAGTAAGTTCTAAACAATGCTTTCAGAATACAAAAATTTTTTTAAGATTCTTTTAAAATGTTGAAACATGTAAGCAACTCGGTAAATTCACTCCCTTTATATTTTCTCAGTGAAATAATAATTATAGCGTAATTACCATAACCACCAACAAATATTTTTAATTTTAAACATTTTGGAAGCTTATTATTTAAAAATAATGTCAAGTCCAAGGGGGGGAGTTTCTGGGATTTTATCCGTCGTGGCATGCATGTTTTTGTTGTTCCTGACCGATTTCGGACTTTCATCATCGTCAGAGTAAAGTTATCAAATTTGTGTAAAAAGCTGATTTCAACTTATATGCATGCTACGACGGAGAGAATCACATTGCGGAGCAAGTGATTACAACGGTCAACAGTTCGTAAGTTTCCTTTTTCTAATTACCCTCCTCAATTTTTTTTAATTTTTATTATTCTAAATAATTAGGAGATTCAGACTTCAGAATTTACTATTCTTCGCTTAAGTAACAAAAATAGTATTAGTTTGATTTTAGTAATTATTATTTTTTCGTGTTTACCTAAGAAGTAGCTAAGTGAATAATACAAGTATATTCTACTTGAACCAGGTCTTTTCTTTTTCTAACAAATTATGAATACAATTTATTTGTAGATTATTCTAGTTGCAAAATATATAGATATTCACTGATTGACAAACACATAGGGCTGCAAGTTCTATAAGGATGCAGTTTTCTGAAAGCTTGTCAAAGATTACGAATCATAAAAAAAATTCCCATAATAAAGGAAGAATTCAGTTTCCATTTGCTATAATATGACGATCATTAAAGAGCACTATTTTTTGGCAGAAATGTAGCTTTAAGATCACAGATTTAATATCAGAAATACTCCAGTCCATGTTTAAAAGCAATTACTGAATTTCATGCCTATATAATTCTAAATTATAAAGATTAGAGATAGTAAAAACTTAATTTTTAAAATGAAAAGTAATTGAACACTGATTAGATAATAAAAAATAAAATAAACTTTTTATTAATAAGTAAATTGTAATCTTAACAAAGTTAAATAATTTCTACATGATAAAAATTGAACATACAATTTTAAAAAATAAAAATTCTTTGCATACAAGTAACAAAACTAAAGTCTTAAGAAGCAATACAAAAAAAAGTTTGGCCAAACCTCATGCTTTAACAGAATCTTTAGCACACCACATAAAAATAAGTATACCTTCAGAATTATCATTGTATAAATCCCCTAAGGAAAAAGCACAATAATCATTTTTGAAAACATTAACATACAACATAATGCTAGGTAAAAAGTTTCCAGCCATATTACTTTAGACAGTCTTACCAACACGGCACTACTGTGCATAGATTCAAGACTAAAATGGAACTTCTTCCACCGTTATAGTTTGAATAGGGAGGGGCTAAATGAATTTAAGAAAGTTTACCCCTCTACGTTGATTTCTTAATTATTTAATTTTCACCCCTAGTACAGCGATTGTCAGTATATTTTTCTTTCTTTCTTAAAGCTGAATGAAAAATGAGTGGTCAGATTATTTTAATTACAGGTAAATAATTTTTTCAAAAAATATTTAATGAGATTATAGAAAATTTAATAATACAAACTGGATATGTTATAATTGTACGTGTTGTAGAAATAATTTTATTATTAAGTAAATTAAATATTAATTTACAATTTCTGATTAATTACTTAATGAGTTTCATATTGTTTAGAATTAATCAATTTCATGGTAAAATGTTTTATTCATAACTTTATTTTTAAGTACAATATAGGGATATCCGGTTAATTTCGGTTCATTCTTGACTTCAGCTTATTGCATTTCTCAGTCTTCTTTAAAATTTTCTTTAAATACAATGATCAATGAATCATAATGTTGAATATACATATATATGAATCAATGAATATACTATATAAAAGCTAGTGACACTGATGCTCAGAAGGTCCCAAAAATCTTTCAAATAAATGTGATAAGACTGTATATGTGTAGTGAAACCATCAAGTTTTGGAGTTATACTATTTTCACAAGTCATTTTCTAAAAATATCTTTTTCAGATATTCATAATCAAAGAAGTTCAAAATCATGCATTTCCGGTGAAAACTCAGTTCAAATTTCTTCAGTATTACAGCAACATTAGAGATTAATATTTGAATTTAAAGATGTGTTATAGAAAAAAATCTTCTTCTTCCTTTCAACAAGTTATTTTTATTTATTTCGTTAATCCTAAGAATAACTTAATGCAACTTCAGCAATACTAGGTAAAATTTTACATAAGTTACTGAAGACAGATGAACTGCCAAAACAGAATTTTAATTTTTTAATTATTATCTTCTAATTGTTTTGTAGGAGATTGTTTTGTTTTTTGGTTAAAAATAAATATATATTTACACATCTTTAAGCAAACATTTCGACTTTCGAAGTAGGTTTCACCTGTGCTAAACTTTTGTAACGTGTAAATACTGAACGACTGTTCGATTGTGTTTAAAATGTATTCCTTGAATCAGTTAATTGTTGTACGTGGGAAAAAAATTGACAACGTAGCACGTGACTTCAATAAAAAAGTGAAAAGGTGACTTAATTTATTCTGAAGAAATTGAATTATTGTAATGCCTTAAAATTTGACAATAACCAATTTATTCACCGGTTTGGCACTTTGTGTACCTCAGTCATTACTCTTCGATGACAAAAATTAATATTAATCCTTAAACCTGATTACTCAGTATAATTGAAATTCTACAGGTTCGATTTTTCCAGAGTTATCTGAAGTTACAAACCGATAAATATTTACTTAATTTTCTGTTCTTACTATTATAACTCTACTTTCCATTGTTTATTTCTTTATTACTTTCTCTGGCTTCATTATTTACAATTTATTAATGGAATTACTTACAATTCTATTATTTCTTTCTTTAAAGAAGAAGAATAATTTAAAACATAAATTCTTTCAAAATCATTTCAAGGGAGGGAGAGAGCTTTATCATGCCCAATATTTTACATGTTTATCAAATCTTAGGTGAAGTATGCAAACAGGAAATGTTACAATGAATTTATGATGTTTATTATTAGAACAGACGAAATATTTTTTGTTTATTTTAACATAAATTTTTTTAATTTTATTAATAATTCCTTGTATTATCACGAAATTATGCACATTTATTAATCAAAGTATCCACCTGTTACTGCATTTTTGTAATCGTGTCAAGTTTTCGATATCGAGTTTTCAACCGTTTAGAATTCCCCTGAGTCCAAAAAAGTGGTTTTGGGCAATTGGTCTGTGGGTCTGTCTGTATGTGGGTGGGAGGAAGCATATATCGAAAACGAAAAACCGCAGAATGTTCAAACTTAATTTTTCGTTAAGTGCTACCAAGAGACCTGAAAATAAGCTTTTCGAAAAAAAATCGTTCAATCGAAAGTGTCACTTTACTATTTAGACGGAGAAATGGTATTTTCTGTTTCTTGTGATATTTTCAAAAACGGCTCCAACGAGTTTTTCAAACTTTACTTATCAACTCACATACACCGAGCTATAACTTTTATTTGTAAAATTTCTCCGTCAAATTTTTAAGGGCACTTTTGGGAGAGGGTTGGAGTTAGGTTTTCCTTTAAAGTGCTATTTCAGTGTATTATACAGTTCTATCATCTAAATATTATTAATTAGAATCAAATATATTGTTGAAATTCCAAATTTGTAGAAAATAGGATGAACGAAAGTGGGTTTTTACTGAAAAGTATTTTTCAGTTTTCTGGTATTTTCTCCAAAACGGCTTCAACGATTTTGTTTAAACGGCATGTGAAATCACATAAGAGCTACAACTCTTGTTTGAAACACTTCTCCTGGTAAAGTCATTTAAGAGGGGGTTTGGGGTATTTTGTTTCCTTCCACAGTGCTATCTTAGTTGATTATACAATTATTCCACCATCTAAATATCAGAAAAAAATAGATAAATAAATAGATTGCCAAAATTCCGAGTTTCAAGAAAATGTGAAAACCGGAACTGCGTTTTTACTGAACAGTTTTTTCAATTTTCACGATTTACTCCATAAAACCACCGAGGAATTTCATTAAATTTGGAATATTACCTTGAGTATTGAGATCAGTTTTGTTTGAAACTTTTTTCTGAGAAATTCATTTAAAGAAGTATTAGGGGACCGGACGAGGGTAAAAAGTAATTTTAGATTCTCCTATTGACATAAAACTGAAGACAAAAATTTATGTTTGAAAATATTTGTCAATTACAGTTTTGTGAACTGCGGAAGACAAAGTCGTGTGAGTGTTTCACACCAGATTTTTTTCTATTTAGAATTGGAACTTTGAAAATTTTGAACTATTTATTTTTGTTTCAAGAAGAAATACAAAAATCATAATGAGTCTTGAAAGAATAAATTATATTAGAATTATGTAATAACATAACCTGGCTAAAACTAACAAAAGATTACAATATAAATAGATTCTCGTTTAGGAGAAAGTTCATTACAGGCTGTTTACTGTTGAAGTCACTTCTATTATGAAATATTGAGGAATTTCACAAAAATGTTTTATTTTTATAAACCTTAGAACTATAAACATCCTTTTAATAAATTAAGACATTAAAATGCAATTAAAATCTGGGTTTGACTTGAAGTTTTATTCATTAATCTCAAAAACTTTGTTTTAGGAAAATTTCTTCTCAGAACAATTGTTTGGGGAATGATATTACAAATTTTATTTTTTTTTATTTTTTGTTTATAACTGTTTTTGCTACTAATGATGAACTGATTAGATTATAAAGATGATACGTTATATCGAGACATATACTGTATTGTTTGAAGAAAGAAGCATATTCCGAACCGCATTTTTATTATTATTATTATTATTATTCTCCTCATTATACTTTTATAAACGTTGTTGTTTGTTAAAGGTGGTGCAGGTTTCTTGGGGCAGCACTTAGTTAAAGAGCTTCAAAATT
This sequence comes from Triatoma infestans, assembly GCA_011037195.1. NCBI lineage: Eukaryota > Metazoa > Arthropoda > Insecta > Hemiptera > Reduviidae > Triatoma > Triatoma infestans. Next base: position 33,901 of record JAAEAF010004211.1, read on the forward strand.
GTAATGATAACATAACAGAAATCAGAATACTTGATCTTCATCCCTATATAAATAAACTTGGTGAGAATTATGTTGTTACATTCCGACAATAATGTTTATTATATTGGTTTTTTAGAGACACATTTAACACAGATTACAGTTTTTTTTTTTTATATATATTTTCCATGTAGATAGATTATGTGTTAGAAGCTCTTAAATGAAATTAAATTGTTAATGTTCCAATTTCTAGGACATTCGGAACAGAAACTAGTCAAAGTATACATCGGAGACATTTCTCTTATGAATGGTGAATGCTTAGAAGCATTTAAAGATGTTTCAACAGTCTTTCATTGTGCTGCTTTCGTTTCCTACGAATTTCCTTATGATTTTAAAAAATTGGAGGCAAACAATATTGAAGGCAAGTATCAATTTTTCCACTTATTAAAATAATAATTCAAGATTCCATAAGATCAGAATGGCTGGGCCCAGAGGCCCAATTTATGAATTATTCTAATCTGATCTATATTAATATTCCTTAGTTTATTTGTTTCTATTAATTTAATTAGGTCAGAAATGTCAGTCAGTAATGTTGATCAAGAGATATATAGGGAACTCCACCTCCTTAATGTATGAATATCATGTTCTCTATCTAACAAAATTCATGTTTTTCGGTATATGAAATTTGAAGGATTATGTGAACAAAACTTATATTTTCCTATGCAAAAATCAAAGGAAATGTGGGTACTTTTACATTGTATCTTAGAAGACCTCAACTGACCATTTTCTTTACTTAAGCTACCCAGTTCATTGCCAAATGGCTCTATACTTGTCGGAGAGAAATCAACTTCAAATAAACAGCAATGAAAAATCTTAAAACCAATTGTTGACTTGGCTGGCTTCAAGCTTTCCTATGGTACCAATATCAGTTCCTTTTAAATAGACAAACGGGACCTGAGGACGAGAAGTTGTTGAACTGAAGTTTGGGATAAGAAAAAACAAATCTGATCTTTAATTCGATGCGTACTATCCTCATTATAATTATAAAATGGTCTTAGTCGAATATAAACATATTAATATTGTACTGGTAATAATATTTCAACAGTTTTAGTGTATACTAAGAACACCCACTTTGGTTGACACGATGCATGTCATCATCATCATTGGCACTAAAACGCAGACTGTTGACACTGGGCTTCCTCATTCTGATACCAGCAGTCGTCCTCTAGCAGCCACCATCCATTTCAAAGGCACAATAGCTGTTGACAACTTGTGCACATTGTCAAACTATCTCAGCTTTGGTTCTCCGACCTTATTTTTGCGGTCGGGAATTTCCTGTAGTAGCTTATACGGAATCTTCCCTTAGCACATCCTCCCAACATGTCTGGCCCATCTCAATTTATTAAGTTTATCCAAGTTGCAAGATTAGGCTGTCCAGCAACCGGTACAACACAGTTGACACTCGCCATTGTCATAATTACAAGGCACACCGCTATTCTGGGATATTAAAGTCCATCAGCGCCTTGTATAGTTCGCACCTATTGGTGCTACCGTATACCGATTTAAAATCGATGAACAGATGAATCCTTGTCAAGAATAACTCTCATACTAAAAATCTGGTCTATTGTCGATCTGTTTTTCTGAACCCTCATTGATACCATTCCAAGATACCTTCAATGTGGTTTTCCACTGTTGGAAAAGGGTGCACATCAGGAAGGTATAAATAAATTTACTTATAGAAGTATTTTGAAAACAAATGGAAACAATTTGTCAGGGAGGAAACAAATAAAGCAGTTTTAGATATTTCTTGAAATAATGGTCGATTATATGGCAAATCCAGAAACAGCGATTCGATCACTTTTTCATTTCGAAAATAAGAACTTCCTGGCTCACAAAGCTGCTGCTGCTATAGAACATCAACCAAATACTATTAAATAATGATAAAATAACATATCTCCTCCAATGTATATATTGTATTTGCCGATTTGTTCATTAGTATATTTTATCTAAGAAAAATGTTGAATGTTTATACAGGTACAAGAAATGTTATTCGACAGTGTTTGAAAAATAATGTTTGTTCACTTATATACACAAGTACAGCTGAAGTATGTATGAAACCTTATTTTAAAAATGGATTTTTCTCGGTCATTGCAAATCAATCTGAATCAAAGATATTACCGCCTGTTGATCGAAAACAATTGCTATTTGGTAGTTATGCTGAATCAAAATTGGTCGGAGAAGAATTAGTGTTAGAAGCAGACAATAAAAAACATTATTCAGGTAAATTATTGAAACAGCTGATTATTTTATAATTTCTGGCATATTTTTTCCCATTAACTATAATGGTTTTTCTCTGTCTCATGGTATAAGCTTTTTACTCAGTGAAATAGTTAATCATAATTACTTTACTCTTTTAATTAATTGAGCATTTTCAAAATTAATCCTTTCTCTTACTGTTGATAATACAATTATAAAATTGACAAATACTCTTTTAACATTGAAATTTACGTGCTGGCAGACATTCTTGTCTCAGGTGTCATTTCATTGTAATTACAGTGTAGACCAGAAGACAGCGTTAATAGCATTGAAGGAACTTAACAATTGCAATTTAAGGCCTCAAATTCCGCAGAACTCCCTAAAATCAGTTTTTTCTGAACAACCTCTTCAATAAAATTATAGAATCTTATCCGATGCAAACAATTCGCTGAAAACGTTTTCTTCGCGCTCAATGATCCTCAATTTCAAAAATTCTACATGATAGCAATAATTCCTCTTACTGGGAGTAAGAGAAAGTGATTATATAAAAGTAACTATATAAAATCCTTTTTTCAAAATAGATTTTGTTATTAAGGTGAAGGGACCCTGAGAACCATAGCTTTGAGGCCTTCATTCATATATGGAGAAGAAGATACTTTCATAATACCGACAATCATCAAATTTTCAAATAAACTAAATAACAAAATTTGTAGATTTGGAGGTGCTGGTGGGAGACATCAATTTGTTTATGCAGGTGAATAGATTTTAGAAAATATGTTAAAGAAAATTTGCTAGCTTAAGTATATTATAATATATAATTTTTTGTTTTGCAGGGAACGTTGCATGGGCTCACATATGTGCATATAAAACCCTTAACGAAAACGCAGATTCAATAGCGGGGTTGCCAGTGTTTGTTACAGATGATTCCAATGTCTCTGATTTGCTATTTTTTTGTAAAAAATTGTGTACACCACAAAATTCCAAATCTAGAAATTTATCAACAACTTCTTGGTATATACCTACATTAATATCTTTTATATTTTTCTCTATATTTGAAATTATTTACAAATATTTACATAAAACTATTCTATTACCAAGATTGCCTATTTCACCAAAATCATTTGTAGTGTATCTAGGTTCGGCAATTTTTTTTAGTAGCTTAAGAGCAATGTTATATTTGGACTATAATCCCATTTATGGAAAAGATGACGCTTTAATTCGATCAAATTTATACTATACAAAATTATTCGAAACATTGTCACAATCAAGAGATACAAAATTTTTTAATAAATAAATGTTTGTTTATTTTAATAATAATTTTATACCTATTTGTTTATTTTTCTGATTTGAAAGAGTATATTGATTACAAGGATTTTGGTTGCCCCTTTTATTCCCAGGCCAGGAAATCTATTTTAAAGTCGGTTCAGATAATGCAAAATAAATATATCTGGACATGCTTGGGTCTTTTATGCAGCACACCTATAGATATCCTGTATGTAAAAACAGGCGAGTTGCCACTTATCTACAGAGCACAATTATTATAATCGGATCGGCACTTATTGAATTTAATGAGTATTAATGTTGAACTCCACAATATGATATGTGAACTGAATACAAAGTCCTGACATGCAAGTACCTGAAAAATAAAAATGCTTCCCCATTAGTCCAAAGCATATCTAAATTTCAAGGTATTAATAACTGGTAATAAGGTACATCTTTATTCAGTTCATTTTTGAAGCTTGATTAGGAACATAAATGTCGCTTTCGGTGAAGACTTATCTGAGGTGCCATTACACTTTAAACTCAATGGACTGACGCATACTGCATTTTGACTGAGTGTTTCAAATACTATAGCAAAGTGAGATACGACCCAAATAGAAAGTTCTGCAAATTAGCTACATTACCGGAGAATGCATCATGTTTTCGACAGAATTAACAGCTCTCCGTCTGGCTCTGCAACAATAGAACTTTGCAGTATACAAATTTTTCAATACTGATCGATAGTTAAAGTTCACTCACAAAAATAGCCAATTCACTAGCTCTTCCCCTACTAATCACATTGTGCTAGAATTATAACAAAAACTTCTTGATGTTCTAATATCAGAAAGAAAGTTTAAGGTAAACTTTATGAGGATTAGCGAGCACTCTTGCCAAAGGCACGACGAATATAGTAGACTAAAGAGGCTTTCAAGTCAGAGAAGATCTACATGAAACTCCCCTCAACGGACGTCAAATACTTCCTAAGTAACATTTCGTGAATATGTGGCAACGGAGTGCAGTAATTCAGTCAAAGGAGCCTTCTAGGGGGTATGTGCCTACGTTTACGGAAAACCTCCATGGTATAAGGGGTATACCCCCATATGCAGGCAGGTAGCGGCAACAATAATTTAATTGAAATCCAACCATGCAGTTTGTGTTGCTTACCTATCAAAATTAAGCAGAGAACCTTTTCGTTATGAGAGACAATCCAAGAGTGAAGGACCACAAACATATAGTATTGGAGTGACCGTCAATGTCGCACAACAGGAATAGACTGTTTAAAGAGTTTTACAAATAATTGCAAGCTTCTCTTCAATATGAGAAAATTATATTCTCTAACAATATCGATTTCATGAATCTATTATGTGAATTCTTGATCTAAAGTAAACTGTATACCGACACAGAGATTGTAAAATATGAACATTGATGTTCGGCTAAAGTTATTATGAGCTTAGGCCTACTGCTTTACCAGCTGTATGGGGAAAGCCTATGCAAAAAAAACTGATGACATTATATATTTTATTTTTTGAGAGATAAATTGTTTGGTTTTGTAATCTATTTTATTACAAAAATAGAGAGTTTTTATTCTGAGAAGCTTTGGCAGCAGTCTGTTTATACATGACATTTATTTTCTTTATTATAAATTTTTCAGTATAAGGTCCAATAATAGTCTCACAGAAAACACCATAATATATTTTTTTACTTTTTTAAGTGTTATAAATCGAGAACTGAGATCGGTCAAATTTTCTTAATTGCGTGTTAATAAGTAACATATTTGAAACCCCCTGAATAACAAAAAAAAAAATTATTTCAGCCATTGCTTGTGTGAATATTATGCAAAAAAGCAGAAAGTTCAAACTTGATATTCCTTTTAATCCATTCGGAGGAAAAGCGGTTTGGCCACTTCTTCAAGATGTGCCAACAAAACTAATAACACTAAATGAACCAACAACAGTAATTAAGGGTGCTGATTTATGCACATAAATACTTGGGTTTAGAGGGCACACGGGTAAATTTCTAGCTCACGACTATACATATATTCATTTTATAGACGGCAATATTTTATATAACATCAATAACAACACCAAAGGGTTTTTTTTTGGTAGTTGTACATATGGTGTGGCTTAGTAGCTATTTAATCTATTCTAACTTTACATATACCAAGAAATCCAAGATGATGGGTTTTGGTTAAAATCCGTTAACCAGAAGTAGGTTTTTTTTCTCGACACGCTTCAACGATTTTTTATTCAATAAGCGTGTATAGTCGCCTGTTACTTTTATTTAAAACGTTTTTCGACGAAAATTTTTGATGATTCGAATTTAAAGCTGAGTCGATACACCTATTTAATATTAAGAAAATTTAAATTGTAAAATCGTGGAAGTAAGAAAAATTGTGAGAATAAAATCCCATTTTATTTCCAATAATTTTGCCCATGCGGTTGAAAGAAACTATATTGCAAGCTTTAGTGAATAAATATAACTTTGGATATGACAATGTTGACTAACAAGTTTGTGAAACTCATAAAAGAGCAAATACTGATTGCTTCTCTCTTTTATTAAAGAACAATACAACTTCTATTTATGTATTTTCAACTAACTCAATATTTCTATGATGCAGAATTTTTCTTTTATTTATCAATAAAATTTTTTGAAAAAGTATATTAGAAAATTAAATGATCCTGCATTTTAAAAAGTCTACTGATAATTTCATTACTTATACCTTAAAAAATTCTAATTTTTTTAGGAACATAAACTGCTCAATTCATTTCTAACTTTCTTCCTCTCCAGACTCTAATATATTACAGTGAACGTATAAATAACTGAATACGTTAAAACTAAATATATATTTTATTCAATTACTAATTTCACAATTCTTATCATTGGTATGTTGGTTACAAGTTTCACAAAATTGTCTCAAAAATTTCTAGATTTCTTCTAGTCACTTTATAAACTGGAACACATATAATTTACATATATAAAACTATCCCATTGGTTTACAAAGAACCATGGTGTGATCTAAGCCACAGCGTGCCTTTACAGCGAGGGCACCAATTGCTACTTTATACGGAAAATATTGATCACGAATATGCCCAATGCCAAGACAGCCATGCTTATTATGACCCCAAGAATACATATGAGAGCACGAGTTAATAGCAGTCATGTAAGTAAGGCCAGAAGCTATACTAACAACAGTTGTACCTGGAGATGCTTCGTTACATCCAAACAGTGTTCTAGGTAGGAGGATGGGTACATTAGTTTTTTGTATTTCAGGGCCCGCACCTAAAATCCCGTAACCCCAAATATATACATCTCCAGATTCGGTCAAAACCATGCAAGATGTTCCTCCAGCTGAAATATCTACAATTCTCCCAAGATTGGAAAGATGTTTTAAACGGCAAGGGCTATTCAATTGTTGAATTTCTTTAGCTGGAGATAATTGAAGGTATTCACTGCAACCCCAACCAAAAACTTCTCCTTTACTGTTTAATGCTAGAACAGTGTCACTTCGCCCCGCTAATTTAATAATCTTTTCACCTTCTAAGTCGCCTTTAACTTTAGTTGGAATACAAACATTTTGAGTATGTCCCTGTCCAGTTTGTCCGTCTACTCCCCAACCACAAGAATATACTTCACCTTTTGTAGTAAGAAATAATGTATGATCTTGTCCACAACAAACTTGAGTTACACATTCACCATCTAGATCTTTAATACAGTTTATAACAAAGGCACCATTACATTTTTCCTCAGGATTAATAGCTCTTCCACACTGCCCATAACAGTTTGATCCTAAAACGAAAGCTCCTTCATTATCTGTTACTACTGCTAAATGGGCTCTTCCTGCAGATAAAGAAATGATATTAGTTTCAGCATCTTGTATCCCAATATTGAGTGGTTTCGGGTTACAAATTAAATCATTATCTTCTTCATTTATCTGTCTATCTGTATTAATGCCACAACCATAAAGTTTTATTGTGTCGTTTGAACTGACTGCAATAGCTGTAAAGCCGAAGCCGCAGGTGACATCTGTCACACAGTTCTCTTCAGCGAACCGATGCTGAACAGGTCGCGCAATATATCTATGTAATATAGAATTTTCTTTCTTTAGTCCAAGACCTCCATGTTCAGTTAGACCACACGTATACAAGCGGTGTCCCTTGGATGAGGTTGAATACTTTACAGAACTATATTCGGTCTCTTCTTTAAAACAATGTACATTTAAATTGTAACCTCTTAACTCAAAATTTCTGTTAATTTTATTGGTCTTTAAAAGATTTAGACAAAAAGAAACTGATTTCATAATTCTGACCAATAGTTTAACTTCTTTTATAATTACTTAGTAATCATATATTGATGTTTACGATTCCTCGAAAACTGGAACCTGAAAGTAAATAAATTCGGTAATCCTTATTTAACCGCAGTAAGTATTAATTAAAACAATTCTTACTAAATAAGAACTATAAATTCAAATTATAAATGTGAATTTGAACTGTACATATTAGCAGTAACATATTTAGTAATCTTCTTTGATAATGTAAATCTTCACTAATGAAAGAAACATATGGCATACATAAATATATATATATATATATTTATATATATAATATGGATACTAATTAATCAATTAAATTGATAACATACGTGATTGTCTCTTGTTAATCAAGTTAGCTCCAGTAGACATCAGTAGTGTTGCTCGATTATTTCGATTAATTGGGCCTGCGTATGGGCAGTGGAGTTTAGGTTGCACTGATTTAGTGGGTGATGTTTGTGTACATTGTAGCTTAAGGAATTTTGATTCATCTTAAATTAGGCACTATTTGACCATAGCTTTTTTTTTTTTACATTTTTTTATTGGATTATTTTATAGAATGGCAGAGGAGAGTCAGGAAATAGTAAGTAAAGTGAATCCAGATATCTAGGTATTTTAGGTTAGATTGATTATGACAATATTTTTGACAATTGCAGGATTGGGGAAGTGAGAAATTGATGAAAGCTCAACAAACAATTGATGAAAATAAGTGGGATATTGAAGCTTGGGGCGTACTTATTAGGGAGGCTCAGAATAGATGGATTAACGATGTGAGACCATTTTTCGAAAGGCTAGTAGCCACGTTTCCCACAACAGGAAGATATTGGAAAATATATATTGAACAAGAGGTAATGATAATGTTATTTCGTCGTATTTTCTAGTATATTCTGAACCAAATTAAGTTTGAATCACCTATGATATCCCAAGAAATTCATAGTCGAACATTATGGTCCAGTAGTGACATTGGATATATTTAGGGATGAGTATTATTTACGAAATCATAAAAATAGGAATTGCCTTTCAGTAAAAATAACAAATAGAAACATTTAAACAAACTCCATCCTAATTTAAGTAGTTTTTTCTTGATAAATATATATATATGTGTGTGTCTGTGTGTGTGTGTGTGTGTGTGTGTGTTTGTTTAGAAAAAATACTCTTAACTAGGAAGTAGTTTATTTAAATCTTGCTGAAAGAACATCAGTAAGTTACTCGTTAAAATACTTTACCTCATTTAATGACAGAAATATGTTATTTATGGCAATCTATCAATTAACGACATTTAATTAGTACCCATGCCCACTCATTTTGAAATCTTAGAGACATTCTCGTATTTAATTTGGCGATTCTGAACAGTAATTCCATTACAAGGGTTCTTTTAAGTAACGTCGAGCTTGAATGTGAATGTTATTTTTTTACCCTTAAGGGAATATCTCGAGAGTTGGGCGAAAGCAGAAAGATCTATTAAATACAGTGGGTTTCTGTTAGATAAAATTACCATGATTGCTGACGGGTTAACTTTTTGGAGATGTATTTTTTTTACAAAATATGGGGTTTGAATGTTAAAAGTAATATTTTAAAGTGGCAACACACGTTCCACATTAAAGCGTATATAAGTATTACATAACAAATGTATCCTACAAAAGAATTGATAATAAATTATCAATTTTCACTGTTCCAGATGAAAGGAAGAAATTTTGAACGTGTTGAAAAGGTATGTGATGTTGTGTATACAGTATTATGTTCGATATTCATTTTGAAATATAAGTATAGTTTCTTGCAAAAGCAGGAATTTTTATTTCACAAGTGTCATTGAAACTTGGGAGGTGGCTTTATGCAATCATTTTGTATTTGTTTTTTGTACTGGAAAATTAATAATACGTTTATTATTAACAAGTGAAACTTTCTAGTTTTTACACAAATTTTTCTGGCATATAAATGTTTATTATTCAAATCGTATTACTATATTTCTTTCTTTACATAAGTGGTTGAATAAGGCTGCTTTCTGGGTTGAGAAACCATTAATGAATCTTTCCTTTTATTATTAATATGAATATTGCCATCTTATAATGTGCATTTCCATTAATATAAGATTACACATATTTTCTTCATTTGCAATTTTTATTTAAATTTTGAATTTCAATAAATAAAATTTGCTATCGTATATTTCGAAATTTGGTCGTAGATCTACTTTATACAGGAAAAGGAAACAGACTGATTTCTTTAACTAATATATATATGTAATTAATATAAACAGAAAATTATTAATCCAAGCATCATATCGAAGACATTTTTTTCTTAATTTTAATATTTTTATTTAAATTAATAATTATTTTAATTTAAATGCAACGTCTAAAAAATTTTATTTTTTAATTAGTATAAGATTGTACGGATCTGCTGAACGGGCAGATAAGTAGTGTCAAGTCTGATAGATAATTTAAATGTTTACTGAAATTAAATTTCTTTAGTAAAGCGTAGTTGTTACAATTACTTTTTAGGCGCAGACAAACAATTTTTAGATTAATTATTATTAGTTTATTCGTACAGTTGATTGAATTATATGTACTAATATTATAACATTTGGGCACAATGGTGTACATAATTATAAAGATATAGTTCGTAAATTCGGAAGGTAGATTTGGCCTTTTTTTTATTGCCTTCAAAGCCTATTTAATGTGCAAGGTTATACTTTAAGGTGAAGAAATTAAAGTACTCAGCTTTGATTAGTTTTTGATCCATTCTAGATAAAACTTTTGATCTAGTTTGTTTTATACTTCTAAACGAAAACTAGCCAGTAACTAATTCTCCAGTCGGAGAATTTACACATTATTTTTGTTCTCGCTCAGTTGAAATTTGAATTGTTTTTTCAAAAAAATTTGTTCACTTGTAGTGTTTCTTCTTCATTTATGGGTCGGTGAATTGCCAGATACATTGTTGTGCATCTGAACACAATAAAAATATTTTAAGCAGTTCTCGTATTTAGTCACCTGATACGATTTTAGAACATTTTCTTTCCTGCATCTAGTTGTACCATTAGTTGTTCAATTACATATTAAGATATTAAGACTTCATTATATAAAATTAAATAATGCAACACCGAATGTACGCTTTACTCCATCTTCTTGCAATAGTCCAAATAAGATTTCAATTAATACGTCACAATTTTTGAAAATTGTAAAATAATAGTAGCTTATCAGATAGTTACGTCATAAATGTGAATTTGTAACTGTTACTCTACTATTCTTAAAAAGAAAAAAAAAACAGAAAAAATAAAATATTTAGAACATGGGGTTGAAATAAATCCATTGAGATTAAATTAATTAATATATGGAGAACCAACGTAGAAGCTTATTTGCTTGGAATAGCAACTTGATTTAAAAGGAGGATTGTTATTAGCGAGTTTAATCAGCATGAAATAATTGCAACAACATTCTTCAGAGAAATTACTAAAGAAATTAGATCAAATCAGGATACTGGAAATGGTTTAAATTAATTCTTTTCTTACAAGAGAAAACGATACCACAAATTTATTAAGCATTAACATAATTTCTTTTGTTTAAAAAAAAAAGAAGCAAAAAAAACTTGGTTAGGTAAAACACTTTGAGATTTATTCCTGAAAGTATTTTGGTGTCACTAATACGCTCACTAATATTCAAAATCACTAATATTTACTTTTAAATAATTGGCAAATGGTTGAAGAAAATTTTGAACGTGGGTATTCAAAGGAGGAAATTCTATCAAATGTTCAGAAAATAATTATTGTGTTCAGTGGAGATGCAGCAAGTTCTGATGTTTGTTTTCTCAAACATCATGGAAACATGCAGTTTGACTTGAGAAATTTGAACACTTTTGGAAAAGTGTATCATATAGAACCACTAGCCAGAACTACTAGCTTTATTGGATATATATATATATAGAGAGAGAGAGAGAGAGTGAGAGAGCTAATATGAGTGCTTGTCGGGAAGAAATATAAATCTCTTTTTAAAACAAAAAATCATACGTTTTCCTTCGAACGTCCTGAATCTTGATTACAACTACAGCTTACAACCATAGTAATGATTTCTATTAGTTTATATGTCAAAATTTCTTAAATAAGTGGATAGTTTATTATTAGTTGTGGATACGAGAAGAAAAAGGTGCCAATCAAGAAGGCTAAACGGTTAACGATAGAATTAGAGATATGTTCCGTGATAGCATGCTTCTTTTTGTGGTCATTGACCGGTTTCGGGCGTTCGCCCATCACCAGGATGTATTTGTCAAAACAGTGTGATACACAGACTTGCACAGAGCAAATTTAGTTGATCCACTGTTTACAATTCGCTCTGTGCAGGTAAGTTTATGTTATAACACTGTCTTGACAAATACATCCTGATAATAGGCGAACGCCTGAAACCGGTCGATGATCCCAAAAAGAAGCAGCTAACAAGGAAAATATTCTGATGTTTTCCAGCAATGCGGAACCAATCACAATAACATTTATAGAGATCCATCTAAAGCAAACAAATGCAAAAATATCAAAATTAGGGCACTGGAGAAAAGAGAACATTTTTATTCATGTTTACGTTTTTGTTATCTTGAAAAATGCCATTCTGGTTCATTATAAAGTTGTATGATCAAGTACCAAGGACGAAAACCTGCTGCTGCAGTTCAGTAATCACTAAACTTCCCTTATTCTTTTCTAACTCGTATTTATTATTAGTTTTTGGATAGTTTCCTTATCATTTCCCTTTTTTTTCTCTCCTTTTTTTTACCATGTATAAGTTTCTTTTGTATGTAACAAAAAATTGTTTGCAATGCTCTTATCTAATCAGAAAGATTTGTTTGTTGATTTCTTGTTAAATTTGTCAAGTATTTCTGAAATTCTCAAGTTGTTCCTATAAGAAATTTATTAATAATATTTGAATAGATTACAATATAGCGACCTGATACATTATTTATTTGATGATTAAAACAGAAGCTTTTTTTTACATTGATTTTTTTTATTTTGGCTTATATGTAATTATATGATCAAACTATGGGAGAAATGATGGTGAGTTTTCTATAAAAATAAATTTTATTTTTACGACTTTTATTATTACGACTTCGATATATATTTCGGTTTTCTTTCTAGAATTAAGTTTTTTTTTTTTTTAAATAAAATTTTGATCGTTAACATTTTCCTACTAAATAATAGGGTGTAATAAATTTCCTTTTTTAATCTTCCAAAATTTTCTACTCCATTTTTGAGAAGATTGTTTCATCTTTATCATCTTTAATTATTGGTTTGTACTTTTTCTTATTTTATTTTAATACTTGAAACGTTTAGTATACTAATCTCTCAAGTGTTCTTATATTTTAACAATTAATAATGATTTTTTTTTTTTCAAATCTTTCAGATTTGTAAATAAAATTCAATCCCATAATTTCCTGTTCCCCAAAAATTTATTATGTTTTATATAAAACATGATTGTAAATGTTATTAAAATATGAACAAAAATAATTATTTTGTTTTTATACCTTCCATTTATTTAGTATAACTTCCTTCTCATATATTTAAGCTTGATTTCTTTATTGAATTGCATTAATAAAAACAGTTTTAAAGAAAAAGTTTTCAGTTATTTTTAATTATTTCCTAACAATATTTTAACATTTTTTTTTTTATCTTTCTTTAATTACGTTTCCCTGGGATAAATAATTTTTTCTTTAATATTTTTTTTTTCTCTAATTTGGAATTTTATTAATAAAATTGTTTCAGTTGTTGCAAACTCCAAAGAAAATTTATATGCCCTACAGTTATAATTATTTTGTTTGTTTTTTTAATCTTTTTTGTATATTAAATTATTAGTAAGACAAATTATCACTTTTTTTTTAAAAAAAAAAAAGAAGGTTATGTTGCCAAAAGATTTTCTCACAAATAATATAGATGAAATCCCCATACAGCAACATTTATTTTAAATAATAGGCACTTTCAGTAGATTCACTTGCTCATCTACAAAATAAATAAAAAGTTCAAACCATACATAATGTACACTGCTTACACAATATTTGTGAATTAGACGTTATTTGTAAATATTATGTTCCTAATTACTAGAAAATCGTAAAGGTTTTCACATTGAATTCAGTATAAAGGATAACAGAAAAAAATTAATCATTTTAGAATTTTTTGCCCAAACCATTTTATTTCCAACTAATCTGTTATCCCTTCGATTCACTAAACAAAAATAATAATTTGATTTTTCCAATACAGTTCATGTTTATAAATATTTTTCAGTTTGGTGTTTGAACAAATACAGATATGGTAAGATGAATATATAAGAGATTTGCATTACTTTTCACCTATTTAAATTTAATATTATGTCGAAATTAATCCGTTATTTTTTCTTTATTTGGTAAGTATTTGATATGGAACAAGTAATTAAACGTTTTTAATTGGTTGTTTAAATGTGTGTTACCTTATGTTTCAGGTATTTTTTAGTTTTCACTAGTTGTATATTTTTAACACATATTATTTAAGAAACTATATTTAAATTTTAGAATAAAACACACACATTTATTTTTATTATTTACTTTGAATTTGTACTTTGTTTATTGCTTAGGTTTTATAATTAAGGTGATAAATTTGATATTGAACCCTTTGAAGTTTGTTCGATACGAAGTAAAACAAAATCTTGCGTGAAAACTCACATGACTTGCTTGTATACTGTGTTTCTTTCTTAGGGAAGGGATTAAGCTCATTGTTAGCGGGCTGGACTCCACGTTGAGGTCCCGGGTTCGGGTCCAGCAGTACTGCGCTTAGATTTTTTTCTTTTTAGGATTTCTTGATAGGCGATGTTGTCTGTTGTAATGAGAGAACACAGTCCGGAGGCGGGCAGTGCAAAATCTGGCCACATTGCCCTGTCCACTAAGAAAGAAATCTAATCTACTGTGTTCTTTATCTTTCAATTGCCACATTTTCCTCAAACGCAGAATTCTTACACGTCATTAACCTTAATAATATATAGGCTGAGATTAGAGAAAAGCCTATTTTAAGAATTCTACTTTACAATGTATTTCCTTTGAAAGATATTTCAAATAAAAGTTACAATCCTTATATATAGAATTGTCTCAGTTTTAAAGAAAATAGTTGTGGGTGTTATCGAGATAGTTAGGATTCGAAATTTCCAAAAAATCCACTTAGTAAAATAGTGATACAGGTTTATCTATTTTTACGCTTCGCGGTACTGTGTGAAATATAAAGTTTCTACTTTCTTCAGATTTTTTTTTTTAAGTTGTACATGTCGTTTAATGGCTAGTGTATAATTTAGACTATTCTAAAAACCATTTTTTTCATGCTGCAGGGGACACAGAGGATTCCTTGACAGGCTGGAAAGTTTAAATTAAGATAGTTGTCATTCACTCTTAACACAAATAAACATGCTCTGACTTACTTAAATAACGAATGGACACTCGCGTCAAATGTGCAAGTTATAAGGATTGAAACTAGACAAACAGTAAAGATTAAAAAACAAAAGAACTCGAAGAGAAAACAATAATGGGACGACCGACATTAATAAAAAATTGTCTAATTATGATATAGCAATATTCTTTTGAATTTTTGCATTTTCTTTAAAGCAGTGACCAAAAAAAATTTTTTTTTTTGTCCCTGTCTTTTTTTTTGGTCTCTGCGCGCGCTCATTTGATACGACGTCACGCAAACAAAGCTGCAGATTTTTCGTTGGGATTAGCCGTTTTTATAAGAAAAACGAGTTGGGTTTATAAAAACGAGCTGGCTTTTATTTCATTGACCGAAAATCCCCCTAAGTTGTAAGGGAGGAAGAATCGCAAAACTCGTAAACATCTTCGCTGCTGGGTTTATAAAAAAATTTGTATAGTATAAAACCAATTTGAAATGCACTTTGAAACAACTTTTGTCCTTTACAAACTTTTGAAAAGATGAAATTTTCATATCATTCTGCCTTTAATTGAAGAATATTGCATCCCCCGCGTCTTCCAATTTTTAATTGAATGAAAACCTGTTGGTTGGTTTTGGCTGATATTGTCGAAAAAATTGCCGAACGACCAAATTAGATATGTCAAAAGAAAAAAAATTTTTCCTATCCATTTCCATTTTCTCTTGTATGAGGAAATATTGTAATCATGCCCTATTTACGGCATTGAAATTTATACGAGAAATACATGTTTTGAGGTCCCGTGAGTCCGAGAAAGGAAATGTTTGTTGTGTAACTACGTTATGAACGCGTTACCCAAACATTGAAAAATCGTAGGAAGCTTAAACTTGGTGTTCCAATCAGTAACTCCGGGGAGTCCGAAAAGACGTTATTGCACAAAATCTTTATTAATGGATTGATGTCTTTCTATTTTAACAATTTTCTTGAGGGAAGGAATTAGCTCAGTGGTAGCGCGCTGGACCACACGGAGGTCCCGAGTTCAAATATAGAGTGTGTCCCTAGAATTTTTTCTTCTAGGAGGAGCTTCTACAGCTCCAAACTTAATGTCATCTTTCTGAAGAAAATGTTTTAGAAAAAAGTGGTAAACAAGCTTTTCAAAAATTGATATCAATTAAACATCCTATAGAAAAAATAGAAAACTAAAAAACAAAAAAAAAGTTACTGAAAACTAGTTGATAAATGTAATCTGTTACATCATCACATCAAATAATTTTTTCTGTTTCTCCAAAGTAAGGTGTCAATTAACAAAACAAAACAAAAAACCACTTTTTAGAATCTCTGAAGAAGAAACTTGTTGAAACGTTGTTATTTGAAAGTTTTTTTTATGTACTCTCCTTGATAATTTCTTGTACTATTGTAAGTCACATGAGATCTTATATTTGAAATATTTTTCAGGATTTGCAAATTGTTTTTGAAAGTTCTGGAGACGGGTGGGTGACATTCGGCTAGCCTCTAAAGTGCCACTTTAGGCCGTTATACATTTTTACCATCTATATTTATGGTATGAGGGGTGGGTTTTAATGGGGTGGTTATGAGCATGGACTTGTAAATCTAGGACCTCCCTAGTTCTTTGTCCCGTGTAAAACCGCTAAATTTACATTTGTTTACAAAATGTTAATAGTATTATTATTATCATTCAAAAGAGAGGAGGGCCATGCCCTGAGCTGGCCAAAGCCTCTGCGGGCCCACATAGCAAGCCCAAAGAAGAAGAAGAACTACGGGGTCTGAAACAAGAGGCGAGCCGGGTTTTACCCACCTAAGTTTTACTACAAATCGGACCATAACCTTAAAAGGTAATAGCCTGAGCTCTTCCACAGACATCTTGCTCCCACCCATGATGCTGAACCTAATTTCCTCACAACCCAAATAATCCGTCAAGTGGTGTATGGATGTTTCTTTCTCGCTCTCACAAACTCTACAAAAGGGACTCTGGCATGAGCCTCCTTAAACAACAATATCCAGTGGGAGATAGATTCCGCCGGATGCTTGAGAGAGGTCAGTGAAAGACAGCAATATCTCATTAATAGCTCTGTCCCGATCCCCAATGAGCATCTTAGAGTACCGACGACCCACTGAGCTCACCCATGGGGTAAGACATGTGTCCAAAGACAAACCAACAGGATGCTCGAGAATGAATCAACAGAAAAAGGGCAATGAAAGGGAGGGAGGGGTTTAATTTAGCAACCCTATCCACCTCCTCATTTCTCATAATTGCCATATGAGATGGTACCTTACCAGGACAACATCCTTGGAAGGGGACAGCTCTTCCAGTCTATGAAACATTCCAATACTATATGTGAAGACATAAGAATCAGCGCCTTCAAGGCAGCCTGACTATCCAAGCAGATGCAAGCCCCTTTCAAATTAGAGTTACGTGTCCGCAGGCGTAGCAAAGAATAGCGTAACTTCGCCTGGAAAACAACGGCCGATTGACTAATGAGACATCGCCAAGTGATCTCCCGTTTCAAAACCAGACCTTCCTTCAATTCTGGGACCACCGGAGTAACACCTGAAGTAATTATCAGATGTGCTCACCAGATGTGCTCAACGTTAATCTCTTCCTTAGAAGGCAACCTGACACTCTTAAGAATGATCAAAAACAAAAGTCTTTGACATCGTAACAGATGAAAAGCCTGTATTAGGAACTCTTAGAAGCATGTCGCGATAAATGGTGGAGTAACCATGTCGCTTTCCTAGCCACAACCTGCCTGCTTAATTCTATAGCAGGCTCTCATTGCCAGGTTTTCACCTCTATAAATAGGGATGGAATTCCCAGCAGTATTTCCGTAGCAGCAATTAGCAGGGAAACGCATCAGTCACCGCCCGACAAGCTAAGGGTTGGATATACTCAGCAGCAGTCTAGTGGATTTATGTCAGTGCGGCGCCACTACACATAACAATCTATGTTTAATAAGCAAATGTCCACAGTAAAATAATACCTTTTTTTTCAGGTGGGCTTAATGTCCAACTATCAAATTAGTTGTCGAGGATGTTGGAAGCACAGTTTTTACCATCAATATTTTTTTAAACTGATTTTAAATTTAGCAGTCATACGCGGGACTCGAACCGGACTGTCCATACTTTACAAGTCCATGCCCACTCGCCCCTACAAAATGTTAATAGTAAAATAGGCCTTCCACCTTAATTTGCTAGTTGAACGTTAAGTCACCCGTAATTGATGGTAATGAGAATTAAATAGTTACCCAAATTCCGAGAAATCAGTTGACCGAAACCAGAATGCTTTTTTTCGCGTTTAGTTTCTTTAAACTAAATTTCTGATTGAACCTTTCCACGAAAAATTTATTTTAGGGTATCTGGGACAAATTGGACGTCTTGTTGCTATCTTAAGTGCCTTCTGTTTATAGAGGAAGGTTTCCTCACTTGAACATTATGGAAGGCGATCAAGTATTTAATAAAACTTCGAGCTTTGAAGACAGTTGT
Organism: Triatoma infestans; assembly: GCA_011037195.1. NCBI lineage: Eukaryota > Metazoa > Arthropoda > Insecta > Hemiptera > Reduviidae > Triatoma > Triatoma infestans. Next base: position 52,564 of record JAAEAF010004211.1, read on the forward strand.
TCAATGGAAATTGCTGAAGAAAATCACTGTGTTTCAAGTCAGGGCTCTTTACGGTTACATATTGAAAAAACGTTTTGCATGGGATATTCCTTCGAACCTTATGTTAATGAACCCTTATTAGATCCAGCAAGTATATGCTGTTAGAAATCATCATTTCTAAAAATGAGAACTTCTTGATTCTCATTTTTTAAAACAAGATAATATATCTTTTTTTAAAAGTTAAAGTCTTCTTGTAAATACAGTGCATACCTTCATTTTGAATGATCGCGCAATTTTTTTTTTCAATAATTTTTTGCCTTTTTTGAAAACACTATCCAGAAAAGTTGGGGAAAAAACCGTTTTCCATCATAAATAAAAAACCCGTACGAATTTTTTGGTGGCACATGAGTTTAGATTTGAGGGGTCGATGGAAAGAGGAACACATAACTAAAATGTTCCCTTTTTTTCTTTAATGGGACTGTAAAAGGACAGCATGGAGCTTAGGGCGGTTGGAAAGGTGATAAGGGAGAGGTTTGTGTAAAATATTTTTTTTATCAACAAGTGAAGGACTTACGAAGGGACAGTTTAGTTTATAAGGGCTGCTTTGTGAAGGACCGAAAGATGATACATTTATATTAATGAAAAGTATTTTTTTTATCAATGTGGAGTATTATATTTTTTTTATCAATGAAGATATTAAGGATGCTGCTATGGAAGAGAATGAATAGAGTGCAGGGTGTATAGGCTAAAACCGCTCGCTAAAGCTATGAAGGGCGGTATTAAGTCACTGGTGCGTGCTGGATTTGGCGCGCGGAGGTTACCGGGTTCGTTCCCAGCAGGGTTGCTTTTAGGTTTTCTTGCTCCACGAGCCACTGCAGCTCATTATCCGGTGATAATTACTGAATGTAAACTGTGAAAACACGTTCACCCTGAGGCCCGAAGTGACTAAAAGACTCTAGGCTTTGGGATAGCTATATAGCCCAGAAGGCTTTGGATAGCCCAGGGCTTGATTAATCCCAAAGACAAGTTAAAAATGTAAAGACCAAGCAGTTATTTTACAAAGATGCAAATTTAATCCAGTTACTGTTCTTCCAATAATATTTTGTACATAGACTTAACACATACCACTTATATGAACGGAATAACTGGATGCTATCAATCCCATATCCAGCTTCTTGACTAATGTACAAAAATTATTTTAAACATCAATTTCACATCCTACATTAATTAATTTGCCGCATCCCAGAGAGAACTGCTTCCATTTGACTTTTAGAGCCAAGAAATTCCTCTTACATAAAGCCGTAGAAACAATGCTCTCTTATATAATTCTGTATAGTAAATGTAAATAAATACATTAAAAAAAAAAGAAAGATCAATTCCTCTAATTGGTACTGCTTTGTTTGTAAGTAGTCTGTCATAATTAGAGTTTCTATTTTATGATTCGAACATTTTTAGAGAGGTGTGATAAACAGCAGCTAGTGAGAGATCCTCTCCCAGAAATATGAATTTTGCAACATCTTCCTGTTTTTGGGAGGCTAAAAGCGCGAAAGCGTCTGTAGCTTTTTGTGAATAAAACTGAAGGAAGATAATGTTTACATGGGCACCGGTCTTCTGGAGGTTGCAAGAATTTATAATTCGAATGTGTATTGCTTAATTAAGACTTCGAGATAATTTTCTACCTTTTATGGTTAATTGTATGGATAATTACTTACCAGCTCTGACAGGCGTGTTACTTGTGCATCCTTAATTCTTGATTTAACGTTCGAGTTGATTTTTTTTATGGGTAAGCTTTTGATGCTTCTAATTCACGATCCACAATTTGCCCAAATTTATTGTTTGTTAATGTTTTGGTATGAAGTGCATATTGTTTATTGAGTTAATCATGCACTAACGTATTTGTAATTCAATCTCATCGGATAATGTTCGTTTTAGGAAGATAATTGGAGATTCTTTATCTTTCAAAGCACTGTGTTCTAAACTATATCGGAATTATAGTCTGTGTCGTTAAAAAAAAATAAATCTTGTTTCTTTTAAACTATAAGATCGTGAGTATACTTCCCATATTAAGACGCGCTGTTTAGTGGTTTACTTTCTATTTTTTTTTTTTTTTTACCAGATAAATATAATTTATGCAAAGAGAACAAGATTTACTAACATCGCATTTTGGTCATTTCTTCCAGCTTTATCACAGCTTAAACATTGAAGCTGATATTTAATTATTCTACTGAATGACCGGATTTGTTACCTTCCATATGTTTTGTAATAATTTTGTTTAAATTGGAAACTTTAAAAAGCTTTTATTTAATAGTTGAAGCATTAATCACTTCAGAAAGTATTTGTGAAGTCTAAAAATCTGTTAATGTTGAAATCTTAATAGATACTGCATCCCAGTTGACCCGCATTTTTGAATGAAGATGCAGCTGACTTTAAACTGCCTTATTTTAAGAATTTTTTCCCCTTATATATATGTATATACCCTTTTATATATAATCATTTTAATATTTCTTTAAGTATAATAAATATGTTATATAAAATCTATTTTTGAACCATTCTGTTTCATTTAATTCTTGAAAATATGCTATTTACTACAGTTTTAGAAATCTTACATAATACTTATTATAAAAATTTGCATTTGTATTATTTATTGCCCACATCTCTGAAGAATTGTGAAAATTGATGGATTTGGGATTCACTAACTTAAATGTTAGTTTTTCTGTATATATAAGAAAGAAGTACATTTGAATAAAATTATCTTTTAATGTGATAGTTTTATTTTAAATATACAGATTTGTTTTTGCCTCTAGTTTCTTTTTAGATATTTCCTTTTTATTTTATGTTAATTTTTTTACTTGTTCATTACTTAATATCTATTGTATTTATTGACATTTCTACATCAACTGTGCCGTCTGAATCAAATAAATGTATCATGTAAAATAAATGTATAACATTTTAAATAAACACTTATGTTAAAGTAACTGTTTTTGTTTTTCCTTTATATTTCAGCTTTTTCAAAGATGCCTTATTAAAGTACTTAACATTAAGCTGTGGAAACTTTACCTTGCCTATGTGAAAGAAACAAAAGCTGCACTTTCAACTTTTAAGTAAGTGGTTAAATATTGAATATTGTTTTATAAATTTTTAGAATAAAGAAATATTGAATATATGAATCAAACTAATATTGTGCTTAAAGCTATTTAATTAAATTATGTTTTTTGATTGAAATTCTGAAGATTCGAATAGTTTTATTCAGGCTTTGTATTTAAAAGCTCAGCTACAAAGATATAATGATTATATATCTTTCGATATATGATTGGTCCACTTTGAAGCAAAAGTATAATTTACAAACATCTGTATTAGATTTAACAACTGAATATAGCCTATGTTATGACGTCATCTGGGAAAAGTTGTGGTGCAGAATATTTATACACTTTCTGTTACCTCAGTCCTCAAATCCAATATATATTTATTTATTATTTAAATAATATATGTAAATTATTTATTTATTTAAATACTGTCGTTTAAAGATACATTTAAAAACTAAAATGAAGGTGAATGTTGATGAGAAGTAGCTACAAACCAAATGTATACTACCTAATTTATTTGGGTTCCTTTGTAGTATCTCAGTTTGTAAATGTATGTTAGTTAAGGAAATATTCAGTTGAAAGTGTATGAGCATGGTAGTGAACTTGAGATTTGGCTGTATTGAATATGCTAGACTCGTACTATGTAAATGTTACCATATCCCAGTAAGTGATACTAAGCTGGCCTGAAACAACAAGATCCCCAAAGAAGTGATTATTCCATTTTCCCCAACAAGCTAGGCGGTGGCATTATATTTCACATGGAGGAACTGTGAATCAGAAATAATTTGTGTTTGAGAAATAAACAGCTAATATTTATTCAGTTACAAAAATATGTACGTGTAGTTAGCACATATTAGTTATTATAAATTCGAATAATTCTTTATTCAATAATATTGTTCCTTTATAAATATTTATTCAAGCAACTTTTCTCT